>JAOTQE010017143.1:0-10810 GCA_025631205.1 Nesometra sesokonis | reverse complement strand
TCTTAGAAATCGTTTTGGAGGTATGCTGCCCTCAATTAAAACATCTGTATTGATGTCACATTATTCGTTCGACATTCTCCATTGGTCAAATTGTTTTCAAAAATTTAAAAAAAAAAAGTTAAATTTGGTCAATAAGTATTCTGTCTAGGCCCATATTTGTGTGACCCCTTGGCAGCCATATTTGTCACATGACCTTGAAATGAGGTCAAAGGTTAAATTTTTTTTCGTTATTTGGAATCAAAATTGATTTTTTATGACTTTCTGGATATTTTTTTTAATTTTATGCATAAACTCGGGCGTTTTACCACCTTTTAAGTATTGGGTAAATACCTTCAAGCAGTTGGGATGGTAGTATGTCAGACATGAAAGGGTTAATATGCCATTATTTGTTGTACAACTAAAATAAAAAAAAAAAAAACAACCTTATGAAAATTGATGAAATAATGTAAATAAACATGAAAAAAAAAAACTGACCAAAAACATAGATAAAAAACATTTATAAACCCATATGTGATAAGGACATGTCCAAGTATGATCATGATGTGAATTCATCATGACCATATCTTGGCACACCAAAGTTTTTTGTCATAAAAAATTGATAGTCTGGACTGAGCTTTATGGCCAAATATAACTATACAATTCATAAAAAATCATTACATTTTTTAATGCATTAGTGCACAAAACAGTGGTGCACAATGCATCACTTCTAAATACTTACATCTCGTAGTGTGATAATATTTGGATGGTGACCATAACGCAGTAATATTTCAATTTCCTCTTGTACATCTCTTTTCGATTTCTCTACTATCTTGACCGCATACTCTTGACCAGTTGACCTGTGAATACACCTTTTACAAATGGAATATGAACCGAGACCGATGTCCTATAATAGAATGATAATTATTTAGATGTAGATATCATATAAGGTAAACCCATAGATGTATTATTTTAACGGCTAGATAGTAAACTTCCATAGAATACATAGCCCCAAAGTGCAGTTCCATGGAAGCACCTGCTACTGATGTACATGTCCAGAATCCAACCCATCAAATCGTGTTATGTTTTAACGCCGTTGTTATGGCAAAATTGCACCCCCATCTTTCATAAAAGTTTTTGATTTATCAACAAATAAAAGACACTGACAAGGTAAATTATGTGTACCATACATAAATAATTATGATGGCAAAAGAATGATTAAAGTACAATAATTATATGAAAGTTATTATTATTTATCTCAAATGTTTGTGATGAAGGCTAATGACCATCAAAAGTAAGCGCCTACATGAGATTGCGATTCTACAGTGTTAAGATCAATATCTAGCCATAAATAATAAATATATGGGTAAACGACATAAATAAGCCTAGTGGTCTTAATCTGGAAAAGAAGCCCACAGGTTATTTTTAGAGAGAGTATGAAAATCATTTCAGAACAGTAGTACAATAATACAGATTAAAAAAATGATAAAAATATACAATGCCAGACACTTCTCCACATAATAATTACTTTACAAGATGATGCACACAGATGACCTTATTATATTGTAGACAATCACCTTGTCTGGCTACTATTTTAGCTTTAGGCAGTTTAGCCTGGATACAGCCTTTCAGTGTTTTAAAATATAATGCGAAAAATTAAGAAATGAAATGCGTGCGGTTGGGTTTTAATACTTCAACATTTTTTTAATGTTATCATTATTATCTAGAATAATTTAAAGGCCCATACCTTCCAAAGTAAAATAAAAATTTCATAAATTCTAAGTTTTACTATATTGTATTTAAATTTACAAATATAATACTGACCCATCATATTCATAGCATTTTATTAATCAATTATTAACAAAATGCTAAATAATAACAAAATTTATTTTTGGGTGGATCCTACAATTAAAGTAGATGAATCTGTTTTTTGTTTTTTTGCTTTGCCTTTGTGAACAGTCTAAATTTAATAACCAATGGCAAGCTATGAATGCGTGCATGCTGTACGCAAAAATGGCACATGATGTTAAAAGAATAGACTGGGTAACATCCACATGGATACATACTCTACATTCTACTAGTTTAAAAACCGGAAAATATCAAAGAAATTTTTTTGGCCTAGCCTAATAAAAGTTCAATAACTATTAACACTTCTTTACTCAGAAAATAAAAACTAAGAGATATTCAGGTAATTAACCATCTTTGTTATTTTAGAAATAATAAACTGGCAATTTTCCAAAGAAATTAAATTTTTGGGATAAATTTTGGAAGGAATGCCCCTTTTACAATGTTTATAATTTACCTGTTTAAGATCATATTCCTCCTGTATTGAAGTTACCCTTGCATGCATTAGTCCTGCTTTCTGAAAATGTAGAAGACAATATTCATTATTTTATAACTTTTTATATAAAAATAAAGGTAGGCCCACACCAAGGTAGGTGTGATGGGTGCGTATGCACCCCAAAATTATCAAATGGTCCACCTTTTCCATCTTAAACCAAGAACTCAACTAAGCATATAGTACAAGTGTCCCTGGAATTTAATGAAAAACACATAAAAATTATTGGCAAAATCCTTTTTAAATTGTAAAATTTAAAACCCGGATGATGGGCTTGCTGCTGGTGATAAAGTGCATCCTAATCTTCAATTTTTTGCACCTCCCCATTTCAAACCTGGTTATGGTACTGAAACGTATTTGATTGTCATAAGAATGCTCAAAAAATATTTTTGTTGCACAAGCCTGCCCAACCAAAATAATTAAAAAAAAAAACAATTTTCTCCAAGTATGTTTTTTAGCCATCAAATCCACTGGTAAAAATCACAATTTACCAGTAAAAATTTACTGAAAAATAACTATATAATGCCCTCCTTTATTCTTTATTATTACAGAGAATACATAAATGCTCATCGAAGCCTATAGTTAAGTAGATATTTGGGGTAGGGCCAAAACCAACACAAAAGCCAGGCCTGACTAGTCATGGTTTTTGTTTTTGGACAATTTATCATTATACTATTTTTTTTCAGTTAGGATTACATTAAAAAATGCATTTTTTCTTTTAAGTTTTATATCTTTAATCACGAATTGTTGTGTTCTGCAAATAATTCTTATCAACAGCTCGCAGAATAAAAAAAAATAAAAAAATACTTGTCAGTTGGGCGACCTACTTATAAATTTTGGTTGCCCCAAACCAATTCCCACTAAGCCTGTTAAGCCTCCCCCTTAAATCCGCCACTGTTGACTGGACATTAAATTGACAGTTCATATAACAATGGTGCATTAAATAGTTCTAATATTATTAAGGTATTGTTTGGTCAATATCACTTACTTGTTCTAGATTATTTCTTGTTGCTGCTGAAAAATGCATTTTTTCTTTTAAGTTTATATCTCTAATTACTAATTGTTGTTTTCTACTAGTAATTCTTACCAACAGTTTGAAAAATAAAAAAAGATTATTTTCCAGTCCAGTTGTCCAGTTGGGCGACCTACTTATAAATTTTGGTTGCCCCAAACCAATTCCCACTAAGCCTGTTAAGCCCCCCCCCCCACCTTAAATCTGCCACTGTTGACTGGCCCTTAAAGTGACAGTTCATATAACAAGGGTGCATTAAATGGTTCTAATATTATTAAGGTATTGTCTGGTCAATATCACTTACTTGTTCTAGATTATTTCTTGTTGCTGCTGTTATTTTACCACCTTCCATTGACTCAATCAGATCTGGGGCTACAAAACTAAATCCTCTAAATAACTGATGAGCACTGGCACTGGGTGGAACACCAGGTGAATCTGAAAATAAAAAAAACATTTAAAAATTGAATGAAATGTCAAAATTTGTTTTATCACAGAGTTGTGTGAATCGGTAAACATGTGGATCATTAACAGGCCTTCAAATCTCTAGTTCATCTGTTCGAATCTAGTTATGATCTGGAATTAGTTTTCATGACCCAAAAACAACCTCCACTCAATAGGGGTAACATAATTATTTTTTTCTATTTTATTAATTTCTTTTTCCTGCAGATGAATGCAGCCTGTTCAATTGTAAGGAAAGCAACTCTTGGAGTGGATGAAGTCTTCAAACATTCAACACCGTGTTCAGAGTGACAATGAAATAGTGACATTTATTTTTATATAGCGCTTACTGCCAAGCCACCTCAGGGCTTCACAATTATTACCCCAGTCCATGAACCAAACACTTTGTAATTTCCTGTAAAATGAGGATGAATAAAGTACTATCTGTATCTGTACAATCCATTCACAATATTGTAGCTGTAATCAGAGTATATAACATTTGTACTTCCAGGTGCCCATTTATACTCTTGGGTAGAGAAAGGAAATGTGGTTAAAGTGCCTTAACTAAGAAAACAAACAACCAATCTTATGATTGGATGTGCGAAATGCAACAGCTGCGCCAACTGCTTCTATAAACAGTGTTTGAGACAAGTGGATAAGTGGGTTATTTACATTTTTTATGGTCATTTTTATTTTAATGACCATTACATTTTTATCTTTTCAATTCTTTTTAAAGCTATCGTTTATTTATTAACATCATCTTACCTTTAGGTGTCCTGGAGGTAAACTCTTGGTCAAAGTAAAATGCGTCGTCTGCTCTTGTTACTGCTGGTTTGAACGGAGGTGCTTGCTCTCGTTTTAAAAGTTTCTATAAAATGAAAAGCATAGTGTTTACACTCTAAATAGCTCTTACATTGTTTTGTTTCATCGTTTCAAAACATTCATTTTGAAATTACATGATTTGCCTATAGTGTGCAAGCAGGGCAGACTGCCACTATAGTGTTTGATGGAGGCGAGGGTCCAAATTGGTCACTAAAATGGACACAATTTAAAAAATATATTCCCTTTTATTACAAATACTAAAACATACTCACGGGCCACTTTATGCTAGCAAAGAACTGGTGATTCTTTATATCTTCTACTCCATCTGGCCCAGCACCTAACCTATTGGATGGATTCCGTTTAAATAATTGCCTCAATAAACTCTGTGCTTCTGGACTTAGAAATTGCGGCATTCCTAACTTTGCTCTGCAATTATAAAACAGATTGAATTACTTAATATAATTAATTACATTATTGTTCATTTATTGTCACTTTAAATAAAAACAAACATTAATTTTGAAATATAACCTGCTCATTTTAATCACATCAAAGTGAAGAAGTGGAGAGTATAACTTGGTGCATCTAATTCGCTCACATCTGGTTTGGGTGTTGTAAAGTCTTGGAAATAAGGACACAAATGAGGCATGACGCGGCAAAACCACCAAGTCGTAGAAAAATTGAAAATTGAGTTCTTGTTAAAATCATATTACAATTTTCACAAGCTTTAAAATGAGGGGTCAATTATCAAAATCGGACATCTACAACTGAAGTTATTGGACAAAATATACACATATTTTCTTTAATTTTTTTTCATATTTTCTGATGTTTATTGCTTGTTTCTCAATAACTTCCTGTGTGACAACTTGGTTATTTTACCATGCCTCGCCTCAAATGTGTTGTGTATACAGTTGAACCTCCTGTAAGCGGACACGCTCGGGTCCGGAAAAAGTGTCCGCTTACGGGAGGTGTCCGCTTACGAGAATTTCGGCCGATAGAGGGCCAAAGTTTTAAAAATATGTATACATCCTAATGTCTCACATTTCACGTCCTATTCAGCACAAATGGCCCCTCAATTTTCTAGACACCGCATTATATAATTTATTAAATATTGTTTATCAGTTTTAAGATTGGTTCAGTAATACGATTCTCAGCCATTACAGTATAAAGACAATTTTGTACAGAAATTTGTATTCATTGTACAGAAAAATTACAAAATGTTTTGTGATGTCCGCTTATGGGAGGTAAATTAGCATACAAAAAATCTAAATTTTGTGACAAAAAGTGTCTGCGTCCGCTTACGGGAGGTGTCCGCTCACAAGAGGTACCAAATGCACTGTTTAGATATGAAGAACAAACGGGTCTTTGAATTAGTGTCCGTTATGGGAGGTATGGGAGGTGTCCGCTTACGGGAGGTTCAACTGTACTTTAAATGGTATTCTATATATCAGTCTACATTACATATATGATATATTTTTTATTGTCATTTCCAAAACTTGGCAAAAATAAAATTGAGTTGTGTATTACAGTTGCAGTCTATCAAACGATAAACAAAATTGTAAGATATACATACATACTGTGTAATGTAGTGTGAAGAAAATCAATAAACGAAACGAAACTGTGATCTATATCCTAAAATGGATATTTAAAACATGAATTGAATTATAAACAAACGACTCTCGAACATTTAGCAATTTTGATTAAAAGCAGTTATTCTGCCAGTTAGACTTTGCTTATTTTATTTAATGGATGATTGGAGTCCTGATGAATTTTATCAACTGTGGTTAGGATACAACATGTGGCAAAACAAATGTACACAAAATATAACAATAGAATATTAGAATGTGTGCTTACTTTAGTATCATTGCCATTGTTTCTTTTCTGTGTTGGCCCTGAAACGGTAGCGCTCCTGTTAACATTTCAAACTATAAAGAAAAAAAGAACTTCAAAGATGGTACAACATAAACATTACTATTACCATATTATAAAGTATATGGCCTTAAAATTATTTATTTTCTTTTTTTGGGGGGGAGGGAGGTGGGGATCTAGAATTGTGAGGCAGCAGGGTTATGTTACTGAACAAGGTGGTATGTACTCCAATCTGATTTTCACAAGCAAAGCAAAAAAGCCTTATATGTGACAGAGCCAACAAAAGAAGGCATAAGTCAAAAAATGAAAATTGAGCTATTAAATTTATGAAAATAAACATTCTTTAATGTTATTTAATATTGTGGAAAAAAGGTAAAAAAAATGAATATTTTTTGCTTGTTTTTGCTTTCTATTGTGAGGAAAAAAAACATCTTTCATGCAATGTTTTCTTGCGAAGTTATGACCAATCACAGTTTGAATATTATAATTAAGTTTTGAGAAAAACCCATTTAAAAATTACTTATCAGTATACTGTGACTAAGCAGGGTCATTTTAAATTGTAATTTTTTAAAGCAATTATTGATCGTATATTTGACAATTATTATTGTAGTAGGAAAGTTTAATGCTTAAACTGTGTGTTTTTGAAATAAAAGAAATATTGAAAAAATGGCATTTGTTTTGTTTCTGCCTATTTTAGAAGACTAGCTATTGATCCCTATCTTTTGGTTTTGCTGTCACATTTGAACTAACTTAATTTCTCTGGGTCTCTGTTGAGCCACATTACTGCTGTAAATTTTAAATTTGTCATGTATATTTTAGGAGGCTTATGACTGTTAAGCTCTTCTTCTCCTCCCCTTCCTTATACCCATCCCTGAAAAACCTCCTAAACTGCTGAAAGCCTTGCAATTAAAGTTGGCATACATGTATAGGTCATTTTAGACTGTATTAAAGGCCCGTTCACACCGCCCGAACATTGTTGGAGCGTTCCTTGAACGGTAGGGAGATGATTTTTTTTCACTGCTCCAGGAATACTTCAGCAAAGTTCTGGTGGTGTGACCGGGCCTTAAAGGTCCGTTCAAGCCTGGTCACACAACCAGAACTTTGCTGGAGTATTCCTGGAGCGGTGAAAAAATTTCATCCCCCCTACCGTTCAAGGAACGCTCCAACAACGTTCGGGCGGTGTGACCGGGCCTTAATGCATTTAATTCATCAATTTTCCATGCATATGGTCGTTTGAAGTTTTGACACCACAATCAGAGCAACAACTCATGGTGATTTTGCTGGTAACAAAATCAGAAGAATCACTGTGTGCAACATATTGAGTTTCATAGAGATGAATAGAAAATTGAATCTAAAAACCAGATTAAATTTAACTTTTAAATTAGCACAAACAGTACAATTTGAATTATAGTACAACATAAATATTCCATAATTAATTCAATTAAGATACCAAATCAGTACAATACTCAACATTTTGCGCTTTCACAAGGAAATTAAATGAATATTAAATCTGAAAACCAGAGTACAAATTTAACTTATTCATTTATTAAATTATTACACAGCGTACAATTTGAATGATAGTATTACATAAATGTTACTTGAATAAATGAATTTAATAGAATATTGAATTTGAGAACCTAAATTTGCATTTATTTAGTGTTAATTTACTTATTGCTTTGTTAATATTTAAGCTGATTTATATCACTGTATACTTTGATATAAATCAATAATACAGACTCATTTTAAAGCCGACACCATGACTTGTAACTAAACACTTTAAATCTAATTTAGTATCGCTATTGATTATTGCGCTTCACATCAAAGTGAGTTGTCACTTTGTGGTTAAAGCAATTTGTCTAAAGCCAAATCTTCTTTGGTTCCAGTCATTTTTGTATAGTGTCAAAGTAAGTAGCAAATTTTTAGGCCACCAATTTTTTTGCTAAATAAAATTACCAAAAAAAAAATTGTAAGAAATGAAAAAACAAATTTGTTCATAAAAATTTAACATGACACACATATGATAAATGTCCCGGAATTCAGTGGCAACCCCAAAAACCTCAAAATATTTTGTTTTTGCTTGTCGAATTTAAAGCCCAGACGATGCGGAAAAGTGAACTCATCCTCGATCACATGCACTTTCACAATTCAAACCCTGGACACAGCCCTGAAACCCTATTGTTTGCTCTTGAGGGAACGGCACTGTAAATCAGGAAAATATGGATTGGGCTTTAAATGTACTGATGGAGGTTGTGTATTTGATGTTTATTGACAATGTGCTCTGTAGGAAAACTAAAACCCCCAAAAAATAATGGTATGCATAAATAGGCAGCTGCAACCCGACATTATTTAGGCCAAAAAAGGAAAATTAACCATACAGATTTGTCTAATAGCCCACTACATATTCATTTGCTTGCTTAACATAGGTTAATTTACTGTACACATACTTTTAACCTGGGTGTAACCTGCTGCCAGAAAAAAAAAACCCCTGCTACTCTATGTTGAAGGTTAACGGTCTTATAATATGATATTGTCCACATCACAAACTGAGTGGAATTCAATGTTCAATTTAGTGGGCTTATACTAGGGTATTGTCCACATTGCACACCGACTTGGATTCCATGTTTAATTGTGTTTGCTAATACTAGGGCACTGTTCACATCACTCATTGACTGCGATCACATGTTAAATTTAGTGGGCTTAAATTAGGATATCGTCCACATCACATACTAATTTTGATTCAGTGTTCAATAAGCCATTTCAAAGTTTCAACTGCACATGGTCGTTACCAAGGTCAAGTCATAGAAGCAGTGCCGCAGTTGTAATTCCTAACCTTGAAGCGGTGTGGTGCAGTGAATTGAGTTGAGAATCCACCGCACTGCGCCACTGCAATTACGGCCACGGTGCCGCTTCCATGACTTGATCTCGTACATCCTCAGTCGAAACCGTGAAATGGATAATTTTAGTTGGATTATCGCTACTCACCATAAGTACACCGTAGGACCACCAATCAGCGGCCGTTGTGTGCCCCCTTCTGTTTACTACTTCAGGCGCCATATACTCCACCGTTCCACAAAATGAATACGCTTTACTGTCTTCTACTGATTCTTTGCTTAACCCAAAATCTGTTAATTTCACATGACCATCTTTATCTAGTAATATACTATTAAATGAAGGAAAAAATAAGAATAATATAATAACTGCAGAAGTCACTATTTAGATAGTCACACATATCAACTAACACCATGAAACAACACAAGGTTTAGAAACAATTACCTGAATACTAGATGAATTACTTTTAACAATTTCCTAAAAGCACAAATTAAGTACATAATATTGTATTTTACAAGGTTTAAACAATTAAAAATTTGGAAGCATTGGACCTTCGAACATGAAGTCAAATGTCCAAACCTAGATTCCTTGTTGATGTTATTGGTCAAGGCACTTTTTAGTTTAATGAGGGTAAGCTAGGCTTTTTAATACCTTGTTTCACTCTTCAATTCCAAAAATTGGGATTTGAAAACTAAAACAATCATAAAAAAATAGTTCAATTGTTTTCAAATAAAAATCTTGTTTTTATTCTAATCTACAATTCATGAATATTTTGCTAAAAATTCATACTGTATTATTAACAATAATTATCAACGTTGCTACTGTTTATATGATTTTTTTAGCAGATTGTGCAAAATGACTTTGTAAAACAGGGCATAAACATTTTTGTACTGAAAAGTTTGTGGAATGAATGTAAATATAAAATTTTGACCTACCAATAACAAGCGAACTATTACCCTTATACAGGCAGTAACTAAAGCACTCCCAAAGGAGCCAAGATATTCATGCTTAGCTGAAGTGCCACTTAATATGTAATTATTTTTTTTATAATGATTACAACTCTTTAAATGAATAATTAGTGCTTACTTTTCTGGTTTAAGATCCCGGTATATGATACCCAAACTGTGAAGATGATCCAACGCTAATGCTAATTCAGCTAGATAGAATTTCACGTCTTCTTCTGTAAACATAACCTTTGAAGAACAGATTAGAAGTACATTAGAATAATATTATCAAGACAGAATTTCTTTCTGTTTTCATGAAAGGATGTAGAGCATAACAGTGTTACATCATGATAAGCAATTCCTTGAATGCGAGGTCTCATCACAAAATGAGTCTCATGGTAGGAAAATCCAAAACTAGTTATTGGTATCTTCTAATAATAATAATAATAATAATAATATTTATTTGGCAAATTTGAATATACAATTCTTGCCAGGAGCAAGCAATAGACACAAGCCCGAACAGAGAGACTGCTCTTACTCCAACATTAACAAATATTTCTTAATGACAAAACAATTAAAAAGACA
>JAOTQE010017132.1:0-10810 GCA_025631205.1 Nesometra sesokonis | reverse complement strand
GTGGGGTTTGGTGTTTGTGTGGGGGGGGGGGGTGGCAGTGGGGATGCTTTATGCCCACTTCTCCCACTAAAATCAGTCCATAAAAATAGACACACAAACAATGAATGGTAATACTAATAAAATAAAATTCAGGTGCTTTCCATTGATTAGAAATAATTTTTTTTACCACAGAAGCGGAAAACATATTAGATGCACTTATGGATTTTTGTTAGGAACACTGCGTGTCTCCATTAAGTATTTTCAAAAGGTTTTATAGCTTTCATAATTTATCTAAATATGTCATTGTAATAAAAATATATTGTACCGGTAATTGTTGTTCATGTAGTTGTCATTACTGGCGTCAAATCCCCTAGTTTATATATCACATGGACTTTTCTTTTGAACATTGTATAATTATTGATATGAGTTAACACCTGCTGAAATATCAGGTTTCTGATTTAAGTATCTTAAAATATCTTCCTCTGTATAGTGACCCCTCTTTTTTAAATGACCCCATGGAAAAAGAGAAGGTATGTGAACAAATAAATGTCAGCGATATTATATTGAAGTCCCCCAAGAATAGTATAAAGGTAGTTTAAAGGGAAGTCACTTATGAAGATCGGTTTGACGGTAATTAGGAAAATATACATTATTGTCTTGTGTGCTGCGTGTGTTGCAGGGTGTAAGTGTATAGGCTGTAATATGTCAACGCAGTCACAATGTATGTTATGTAAAATCGGCTTGAATGGAAAATTATATATAGACTATGTATCAGGGCGGATTTAGGCAAAGAACAAAGCCGGACTTGGTTTGTTTTGGCTTGTTAAAACTAATTATTTATAACCCCGCCCACCCCAAACCCACAGTCATACCCCTGTACAGTAGTTTATACCATCTGTTGAAGGCAGCACCCGCAACATGCGTTTGTAGCCGCAGCAATTGTCGTTTTTACTGTTACAGAGCAGTATAATTTATTCACGACACTTTTGTACAAAAAAATGGTAAAAAAGCCCAACATTTTTGTTTACGTAGGTCAATATGTAGGCTTGCTTAACTCGAAGAATTCCAGTAGTCAAATATGTCCTTTTAAACACAATAATTACAGCTTTTACAGTAGGCCTACAGTAGGCCTATTTAGTTTTCTACATCTCGTTCTAAATCTTAAATTTTGACCCGTAACGGCGTAATCTACATATTTAGGTTAATTTGCATATGTTCGGGTGTTCAATATTTAGTTTTAAAACTGATTTTTCGCCTTCTACATCAAATTTTATATCTATTATAAGGTGTAGTTTAAAAATGCCAAATAACCGTATTTCTATTGATTCTTTAACGAAACGTTCTAGTAAGTCACATGTGTTCGGACACAAGCAGTAGCGTGGATTTTGTTGAAATGGAATATTCCGGAGTGATATCAGTGGTGGCGCCAGGCTTTGCCCGAGGGTGGGGGGAAACTCGAGAGGTCCAGGTGGGCATACCGGTTTGGTTTTGATGAGAAAAAAAAACACGTCGTTTACCCGTTTTTTGCCCATTTTTATATCTATTTCCTATTTTTAGGGCCGATTATAAAATATTTTTCTTTTGCTTTTCCCTGACGAAAATGGTTAATCTTCCCCGACGGGGGGGGGGGAGGGGCAGCCTTCCCCGACGGGGAGGGGGTTTCCCCACCTCGCGCTGGCGCCACCATTAAGTGATATACCAAGGATAATCCATAGGATCGTATCCAAGAATTGATGAAGGCGAACCTGTCTTGGATTTTGACAAGCAAAAAAGAAAAAAAATACTATTTCCCCTATTGTCACCCCATTGGCACGTTCTTTATACAGCGATCTATGATTTTGTGGTATTTTTACCTCACGGCATAATCCTTTTCCTCTGAAGGGGAAGGGTGATCCAGCACCCTGAACACGCCCCCACCTGGATACGCACCTGATCCACTAAGTCCGAAGACTTCTAATGCAGTCCTCCTGGTGGAGATAGCCATGGGACATCGGGAGACTACCCCCTACTCCGCGCTCTCTTAACGTGCACGTGAGCCACGTTACACACGGTACCAACGGCTTAACGTCTCATCCGAATAATGATGCGTTTTGACAATCTGTCGAAACATAAGGAGAGTTGTCATGTATTCTCAAACCGGGGACTAACGAGTCTCCACAGTTTAACGCACAGCACTGCGATTACCACCATTTTAATCGACTCAGACGTTTCCGCAGGATTGTCAGATTATTCGATAAAATATCAAGATTCAAGATTCAAGATTTTTATTGCAACTGAAGCCAGCTATAGACTATTATTCGCTTCAAATTACAACAATACATAAGACAATACTTAACAATAAATATATACAGTGTGATTGTAAATGTAAAGGCGGGGTGTTAATGATTAAAGAGAGCAAGTTTTATGTCTTTAACGGAAATTTCAGAAGGGTCAAGAGCAAGGTCATAAGATAGTAAATAGGGTAAAAAGGAGGATTTAAAACGGGTAGTGCGAACAGGGATAGGAAGAAAGTTCAAACTGCGATGGCCACGAAGGACAGAACAACAGCTAGGTGCGACGTTGAGGGAGACTGGAGTGCAAAGGGTGGTCAATGGTACGGGCGATTTTGGAAATAGTGGAGAGCAAGAAGAATTTTTGTCTAGACTCAAAATTAGTGATCTTAAAATGAGTGAAAATCGCGTGATAATTAGAAGACGAGGCAGAAGAGTCAAGTATTTTGACAAAAAAAAAAATTCAATACGTCTAAAGTAGTAAATTTCGCATTTAGGCAGAAGGCCATAGGCCTATATTGAGCAAGAATATTCAAGAGTGTGCTGGATGTAGGATTTATAAAGTTGGACTAAACATTCAAGACTTAGGGAGTGCTTAAGAAATTTTAGAATCCAAACAAATCAATTTAAAAAAATCCAACTTTGTAGGCCATAATACATTGTTTCTTCCTAATGAGGCCACTGAGTTCCGGTGATTTTTTTTTATTGACGATTTACCTTTCCCTCTCGTGGCACACTGGTGACACCGCAGTGAAATCGTCGCAAAAACAAGATAAAGGTTGACCCCGGGTAAAAAAGTTATCACAGTTATATCGGCTTTTTAGGAATAGAATGGGATAAATATCGGATTATTGTATTCATTTAGAATAGGTTAAACGCCCGCTTAGAACTATAGCAATTTTATCGGATAATTTTTATCGCGATAATTATCGGATTTTTTCCCCCCGGAAACACGGCCTTTGCTAGTTGCCACCATCAGATGCGCGATAAGTTCTGTCCATCTTTTGTGAAATCGTTGCAAAAAGAAGAACAAGGTTGACACCGGGTCAAAGATAAAACATTATCGCAGTTAGGTCGGATTTTTTGGAATAGAATCGGAAAACTATGAGATAATTTTATTCGTTTCACTGTTCACTGGTCCCTTAACCCTCCAGGGTCGTAGGGGCGCTGCATTACTGTACCAACTGCCTCCACCCCTGGCGATCATGGACGATCCGCTGGATTGTCGCAAAATCCCCAAATGTCGCTGATGTTCAGCCATCGTCTTCTCTGTCTCCCTCGTATTCTCTTTCCCTGTACTGTTCCCTGGAGGACTGTTTTAGAGAGTCCGGTTGTTCTTGAGGTATGTCCATACCATCTCAACTTTCTTTTCCTCCTTTTTTTTATTCCTTTAGAATCGGTTAAACACCCGTTTTTGCAGCAATTTTATCGGACAAATTTTATCGCAATAATTATGGGATATCCTAAATGTCCATCTGTTGTCGTTCGCTACCCCTTCCCTCACATCACACAATCTACGTAACATCGAAGAGTCTTGCCAAAACTCCGAATGCTTAGAACTAGATCGCATCACAATACCATTGCATAATAAATAAATCACTCATTGTGTGTTTGCCATTTCAATTTACAGTTACCATTTATTTAGCATCTAGGAGAGGACCTTACTGCGTATTAATAAGCGTTTTGCGACATTACAAAAACAATAAATTGGACATTGAAACAGCATGAAACGAGACTGGTAACGTTGAGATCATTACGACGACATCAAACTGTCTGTTATTGTGATTACGGTATTAATACTAATGGGCTTGTTTGTTACTCTATGTTTTTATTGTTTTTTATGCAATGGAAAAAACTAAAAAACACTTGAGGTACAATATGTAACATCATTAGCGTGCATTCAAACCATTTAGTTAATAGAATATGAATTTAAAGCTGATTATTCATATCGATACAAGGGCGCTAATCACAGTATAATGGTATTTAACTCAACATAATAGTCTTGGTTCAAGACCGCGACTCGGCTTAATCATAAAACAAAATCATATGGCAACAAATGCGTCCCATAGGAGGTGGATTGTCATACATGTTGTTACTTTTGAATCACCGGTATCTTAAAGTAATAAATAAAAAGCAGTTATTTATAGACATGTGTTAAATCAGGCCTACATAGGGCAAAATAGGCATCGTCAATATCATTGTATTTCTTTTTCTTTCGTCTGCTCTCTGTCGGTCTTAATGCTATCCAGTAGCACGGACGGTAGGCTACTTTGCATTGAAGATTTAAAGGGGGTGGGTGTCAGGTGGTGCCATATTGTTAAGTCGTGAAAATAAACCTGTGTACAGAGCCAGATTGGAACCCATAACCTCGGGATTAGAAGGCAAGAATGTTAACCACCAACACCCTAAAAACAACAGTTAAAACTATTCTCTGTCTACAAATCTGTCAAAATGAGAGTCGGTAACGTCAAGCCTACAATGAAAAGGCAACATCAAATCCCTTATATTTCATTCATTTTTATTTTATTCTAGTTATTATAGTTAGAGTTATAGCTATCTGTTGCTTGCCTTTTAGCGTGCTTGGTTCACAATTTGTTCACACTTGCAGGAATTGGGAAAGGGGTGCTTAGAGACCCATTTCTTCCAAAATTCTGTGTCGTCAAAAAATAAGAAATAAATAAAAGTCTAGATATTACCATTTTGTATCCAAATTCATTGTATAATACTGGTCTGTCATGCTTATGTCATTATATCACTTCTAAACATTATATAGCATTTCATTTTTGAACGGATCCTAACAAATAAAGCGGATACCTGAAATAGTTCGATACAGCCCTTTTTTACGCGAGAGTAAAATTAAACATGTAAACAGGTAACTTTGTTATTATTTTAGAAATGATAAACAGGTAAATTGCCAAAGAAAATTAATTTGGTGGGTTGTGGAATGTATGCCCCTTTAATTGATCAGAGCAAGTAGGCCCTGAGTGCACTTTATCTTCATACATAATACATAAATCCAAGGGGATGCACTCCTCTTGGTTACCCCACCAACTCACAAACTCAAAAAACTAGGCCATTCACTAATAACTAAAACTAAGCATTCATTTACAAAACATTATATACTTTTCATCATGTTTGGGTGGGTTACCTTGACGCTAGATATGAAATTTTCTTAGTTTTATATATGATACTTTATTAGCTAATTATATACTGTTAATATGATATGTTATTAGCTTAAAATTTGATACGCTGTTTAGGATAGTATGTTGAATTTATTGAAAGTTTGAAATGTGATAGGCCTAATGTTATAATTTCAACGCAGTAGTTATTGCTTCCTTAATACAAGAATACTATATGTCGAGTCAAATGCAAATTTATGCAGAATAGCATTTTTTAATTTTGCAGACAAACTGACACCATTATATACATCAAAATGCAAACAAATTGAAGCTCACAGTGCCTACTCAATCTCCCTGTCCTCCTTCACAACGTAAGACAGGCCTATATAAGCAGCAATCGATGTCACACGACCACAATTCAGAGCTTCATGATTATTCCTGTCTGCAACTATCATACTATTACTATAAGTTTTATTTTACTACATGTTTTAACTTACCGTACTATACTTTTTACGGGTTTTAAAGTTTTAGAAAAGATATGTTTGTATACCTTTAATTATAGGTAGTTTATGTTTTACCAATTTCCCTTATGTGTTTTTATATCTATACTTTGTTGAGCTCTGTCAACAAAACTTATTTCCAAATAAAGTATTCAATATTCGGTATTCAGTATTCTATAAACTCTTTATATACAGAAGGTCATGGATAATACTGAAGAACTTCTTTTATTTTCAATCTTTCAAAGAAATTACATACTAATGACAATGAATTAAAAGCAATTTAAAACGATGAGCATATAGCCACATAAGTAATTAAACTTATGTCCTATAATAAACTATACTCTTAATTACCCTGTACATGCATGCACAATGATGTACATCAAGACAAAGTATCATTATATTAATCAGAGTAAAGGTGTAACAAACTTATTAAAGTTATCTCAGACTCCACATTCTTCATTATATGTCGGCTTCATTAAATATAGTTCAAAATATGAAATGACCCAAGACAAATTGCAACAAAAACAATTTCACTTGTATTCAGTTTGGAATAGCTATTAAAAATTTACCAAGATTGGAGGAGTGGAACAGTGCCTAATTAGCATACAAATTCTAAATGGCCGTCATGAAATATACTTTTGTATAGGCTTTTATCTTGGGATAGGAAACTCATAGAGACTTTTAATTAAAATTCGAGTCTATACCAATGTTTATAGGAGCAAAGAACACATTAGTAAAGGTATTGATAATGCTGTGTTACTTTCTAATTAGCATAAATTCAATCTTGGGATTTGAAACTCGTGAAGATTATTATATTATAGTAAATATGTATATTCTAAATCATTTTATGCAGACTCCAAGTTTTACAAGAGTTACTGAGATAAAACAGACTAGGTCAAAGGTCAACACGTCAGAAATAGCATTGTGAATTTATGCAAATTATGCAGGATATTATCACAACTTTAACTAGCCTGTTCCTTAACCTCCAAAACATATGTAAAGACACAAATAAGCCTCTAAAAGTCTTATAAGCTAAGGTATTTTAAATGGTGGCTATTTTTAATATATGCAAATTAGGCACTGTCCCACTCCTCCAATTGGAGGAGGAGAGGTGAAATAGTTTTTGTTGCAATTTGTTTTAGGTTGAGTCAATTTCCATAATAATAGGGAGTTGCACCTTCCCTTATTACTATGTACTTCTGAGACTCAGATACAAAAATACAGATAAGCTTTATTTCATCCTTATAAAGAAAATTTACGTAATCAGGAACGCTCTCAACAGACATGTGCTTCTCACAACCTAGGTCATAAACTTCTCATTGTAATAACGAACACCCTCGGGGATAAAGAAATAACAAGTTGTACGTGCCTTGATTGATCTCTATACCACTTCTCGCTATAAAGTTAGAGATAATTATGGAATGAACAGAATTGGATGGGTCACCCATAATTCCTTTAAATTTTAGAATTGCGTTCTTATTGTATACCGAGTCAATGTGTGGTACACACTTCCCAACAGCCTTCTCAGCTTTGGTTATTAAACGATTAAGTCTGTCCATATCACCTCTCAAACTATTTCCACTCCAACAGTCTAAGTAGTACGGTAGCTAAACCACACTAAGTATAATGGAGTGATAAAATGAACATTGTTGATACCAAGATTTTGAGAGCACCAATGAAGTTACTGATGGACTTTACAAGATTGATATCACCAGGTGGAGTTCAACAGGACAAGACCTCTTGCATAACATCTTTTGGTGATCAGTATTTCTCTGTTCCTTCTTCATCATGTCGAAATCAGATCATCAGCAAATAAGGAAACTGTACAACTAAGAGAATCAACAATATCATTTTTAGAACAAAGGAAGAGAGTAGGGCCAAGTTTACTGCCTTGGACAACGCCAGACGTAAAGGAAAGTTTATTGGACATAGTGCCTTTAAAGTAAGTTATTTGGGAACGATTAGAAAGCCAGTTGTTTATCCAGGAAATAGTATGTGTCAATACGGAAATGGTGAGAAAGTTTGTACAATAGAAGGGAATGAGGAACAGAATGAAAGGCTTTGCGTGTATCAACAGATAGAAGTCTAGAACACTTATTATTTTTAGCGCCTTTTTAAAAAAAGCGAATGTAAAATGTAATGAAGAGAATCAGATGTAGATTTACCTGTACGGAAACCGAATTGAAATTTAGATAAATTAAGGAGGATGGATTGATTTAGACGACAACAAATTAAACCTTCAAGCAGTTTACACAAAGGGGAAGAAAGTAAGCAACCAAGTAAACATGCGAGTAATTAAAAAACAAACGAGCAAGCAAGCGAGCAAGTAAACATGTGAGCTAGCAAGCAAGTAAGCATGCAAGCAATCAAGTAAACATGCGGGTAATCAAGAAAAAATGAGCAAGTAAGTAAGCAAGCAAGCAAGTAGGCAAGTGAGCAAGCAAGCAACTAAGCAAGCAAGCAATCAATCAAGTAAACATGCGGATAATCAAGAAACAAATGAGCAAGCAGGTGAGAAAGTAAGCAAGTGAGTGAGCAAGCAAGCAAGTAAGCAAGCAAGCAAGTAAGAAAGTAAGCAAGCAAGTAAGCAAGAGAGCAAGAATTAGTTGTAAGTGAGCAAACAAGCAATCAAGTAAACATGCGGGTAATCAAGAAACAAATGAGCAAGTGAGTAAGCAAGTAAGAAAGTAAGCAGTTAAGCAAGCAAGAAATCAAATTACATGCGGGCAATCAAGGAACAAATAAGCAAGCAAGTAAGAAAGTAAGCAAGCAAGCAATAAGCAAGCAAGCAATCAAGTAAGCATGCGGGTAATCAAGGAACAAATAAGCAAGGAATTTAAGCAAGCAAGGAAGTAAGCAAGTAAGCAAGCAAGCAAACAAGTAAGTAAGTAAGCAAGTAAGCAAAAGAGGTAGAAAATAAGCAGTAAGAGTAAGTAAGCAAGCGGTCAATCAATCAATCTAGTAAACATGCAAGTAATCAAGGAACAATTGTGCAAGCAAGTAAGCAAGTAAGAAATTAAGGAGTAAGCAAGCAAACAAGTAAACATGCGGGTAATCAAGGAACAAATGAACAAGCAACAAGTAAGCAAGTGAGCTAGTATAAGCAAGTAAGCAAGCAATACAAAATGGATATAGGTTATACATCAAGTAATCAATCAAGTACAGGTAAGTAGATAGGTAACACTTACACCTACTCAGTGAGTACCGTAATTAAGAAAATAAGTAATTAGCTACTTAGATCATTTAAAGCGGAAGGGAAGTACCGTGTAGGCTACTTATAGTGAATCGATACTAACCAAGTGGATGAAAACGTAAAATAAAATTAAGTAATTAAAGTATATGAACATTTTTATATATCAAAGATATTGATTCACCTAATTGTATGGCGGGCCAAATTAATAGTTAATCACCAAATACAGATACAGTATCTCTATTTAGAGACATCTCTATTACAACGGAGATATCTCTATTAAATATCTCCATTAACAATAGAGATATCTTTATTGTTAATAGAGATATTTTTTTCTGATTAAATGTCAATTCAGCCCGCAATATAATATATAGTATAAAGCAATCCATAGACACCTGGCTACGCGTCTTATACGTTAGCAATTCGTTCATCCGAATCTTTATCGTTTAACTCATAAAATACTTAAACATCAAACCATTCATTCGCTATAAATTAGGGTCAGTACTAATATTAAAAGTTCAACAGTTCGTTGAACATAACGACGAGCAATATGTAATAAACTACTTAACGAAAGTCAAATAATACTAATAATAGCCATCAAACGAATTAAGTACATGCATTTACTTTATGGATTTTCTAATGGATATGTTGGGCGTAATTTAACAACTTGCGCTGTTTTGAAATTGCGCTGCAAAATTTAGAAACCTAATAATGGAATTGGTCTTAAAAGTCAACCTTTTTATTATTTTGATTAATGATAATTATTATGTATATATAAAGTAACTGGAAAAGTTGTTTTTACTTACAAGCAAAATTTTGCCTAGGGTATAGTGGCTAGCGCGGGAAGCAGGCCGCGGTCCAGATGTTTTGAGAACGTCTACATAGGCCTAGTATATTTACTCTTCAGTTCAACAAAAATAATGACACAGGGGCGAATTGCACAAATCTGGAATTATCCTAATTTGCAATGTCAAAATCAAATTATATAAACCTTTCAAAACCTTGAACAAAAACATTAATCCATGAAATAAATAAGATGTATTTGTCACTCAAAAATTGAAAAAAAATGTATTGAATTTGAACAAAATATGAATATGTTATGACCATGACACTAGAATTATATTTACCTCAATATTGCAAAGTTATATGTTAAAAATCAGCCAAAAACATCAAGAAGGCTGAAAGCCTCTTAAACTTTTACCATTCGATCTTTTGTATAGAGCTGTTTAAATATAATTATAAACAGCATTTCTGTTTAATTTAATTGATTAGGCCCCTTTTTTAAACTTTTCAAGTTATTTCACTTTGATGTATTGTTTTTTTCTTCATTATATGTATAATCAGGACTATACTGACAAACATTATATAATGATATTCCATGTATTCTGTATATTAGTACATATTATTCATGTTTTTGTATTATATATATTAAATATATTCTATTCTGAATAAATATGTTATAAATAAATAAAATCTTATTAAACAATTTTTAAATACACTAATTTCTGTTCTCTATTTCTCAATTCAATTCAATCCTTATTCATCTCTGGAAAATTACAAATGCAGTACTATGGATAATGGAAGATGATGAAAGGGAATCACATAAAAAACTTAACTAGTGTAATTAACTTAAAATTAATGAAAGGAATTTTTAAAACTTAAACTAGCCTATTATGTAACCTAAAGGGTAATCAGAAAGTGAAAAATAAAGAAAATTAGTAACTACAGATATATTGAAAAATATATAAAATA
>JAOTQE010017131.1:0-22375 GCA_025631205.1 Nesometra sesokonis | reverse complement strand
TCGTCGACGTGTTATGACATTAGTGGGTATTATGACATTTGTCGTCGATTTTTACATTAGTGGGTTCCACAGACCCCTCAAACAAAATAAAATTAAAAAAAACCTTTTGTTGCAATTTGTAGGTCAAGGCTTATATTTACTGGACTAATTCTGCACATTCATAAAAACATCGATGGAGGTGCAAATTAGACCCATTCCGGTCCGATTTTGGATATGTTTCTAATTGACCCCTCAAACAAGTTAAAATAAAAAAAACCCCTTTTGTTGCAATTTGTAGGTCAAGCATTATATCTTCTCGACTAATTCTGCACATTAATAAAAAAAAATCGATGGAGGTGTTTTGCATTACCATTACATACACCATGTTAAATTTTCTAAATATCTGTAGCTAATATTACAAAATTACAATCATTTTAGATTCTTGAATTGTTATTGATGCTCTTGGCTATTTTGAATGGTAAGTAGTGTTCCATTTACTTTGTTCATCTTCAATTTTAGCCATTTTTTATTTTTAAAAATAAATCATAAAGTATAAAATAGCTCCATCCAAAAACTAGAATTCAATCAGCATTAATGTAAGTCTTACAGTAGCAAACACTATTATAAAACTTGGTTATTTTATCTGAAGAAATAAAAAAAAAAGTCTAAGTTGAGTTAGGTTAAACTACGTCCTTCCACCTTTCCCAATATTTCATTTATTTGACTCTGCCTAGTGAACAACCATTTAAACAATAAAAGTCGACACTTTTAATTAAAAGTAATAAAGAATACAATTGTCGAGCTTCCGATGTTCAATCTGAAGTTTTAGCAGCCCTAGAACAACCATGATCGTCGGAGCCTCTGCCAAGACGAAGTTATATCTCAATTTCGTTAAATTATAACCATCATTTTGAATTTTGTTGATAATGGTGTCATATCCGTGCATCTAAAGGTGCAATATTCTACAAATTTCGCACCTGAGCTCAACGGTGGATGAAGATGTGTGTTTATTTTGTTCAAATGTGATTCTTAAATTGCATTTTAAAATTTACGATATAGGTAGTACTATTTCCAAGCATCTGGAGGTGACTTTTAATATATTTTTTGCACCTCGCCCTGAACGCTGGAAATGATGGGATAGTGCTATGTTTTCTTTAAATGATGAAATAGAATTTTAAATGTACAGAGTGTTCATTTTGAAGAATCTGACGTGTCATGATTGCACCTCAGACACAGTTGTGTTGTAACAAGGTGTGTGTTGTTACATTCAAATTATGACACAGTATACCGTACCTAAACTTAAATTATGATAGTTTTTTTTTTAAATACATAAAGTGTATTTCTGAGCATCTGGAGTAATGTTCTAAAGTTTTGTAAATCATGATGGGCCTGAGATATGTTAAATTACTTCCCTCCCTCTTAAGTAATATGGATTCGACACTGCCTAGTGAATTTTCCTATAAAAATCCTGGCTACTTGCATGAGGACAAAATGATCTTTATCTTGTTTAATCCAGAGATAACTCATCACGTAATTGATTATACATTGGGTGATTCAGCCTGTAAAAAATTGGGTTGTATAAGGCACTGACAACCTAGAAAACGGAACGAAGGGTTTGCCCCTTCCTGCAACCTAATGTAATCTGTAACTTCACAATCGCCTTCAATTACAATGAATGCACTTTGTAATTATGAGATTCTGAATGTGCCATCAATTATGTTTGTTCGTAAATCTATTCATGGTACTTTCATATAAAAATTGATAACATTTCTTATTCATAGATGCATTTTATTGTACATTGTGTATTCTGTTTATTTTCAGTGGCCTATGGTCAAGTGATAACATCTAACCAGTCAGCTAAAGAAGGTGATGCTGAAGTGGTGATACCATGTGACTATTCACAAGTTACTGACACACCTGTTACTATTGATTGGAATGAATTAAATAAATCTGGAGTAACTATTACATTTGGTATTGTAAATGAAGGAAATATAATAAATGGGCGTTACAGCTTAAGAAAATCTTCAAGAAATGCTGACCTTGTAATATCAAACCCAACAAGGTATGATACTCAAAGAAGATTTCAATGCGTACTTCAACTTTTGCAAAAGACTCAAACATCAGGCCCATCGATACTAACTATATACTGTAAGTACTGTCAACGCACAATTATTCGTATTTTTAAAATAACGAGTTTAATAAACCACTTTTAAATTACATGCCTTTTCGAAGTACTAAAGTAATACCACACTAAATCATTCCAATGTATCAAAACATTTGAATCTTAGTATGCTTCTTTTATATGTTTGGATAAATTGAGTTGAGTTTATCTGAGGAAAATACTGGGCGCAATAATGACAATCTCTGAGAAACACATGTAATCGACTAGCAAATTTAATTATTCAACACAACCCGAAACAACCTGGATAGTAGGGTCATTTTTTGGGACTTTTCGTACAGAGCGAAGGTCTGAGCATTTTGACACCACATACAACTCCCAATAACCAGTAGTTATGGAGATACAATGAAAATATGTGTAATATAGCTCAAAAGTCAATTACTTTTGATACGGCCATTTTTGGACAAAATGTTCCATTAGAGTAAATAGAAATGTATGTATTCTGAACACCAAAATCAAAACTCTACGACTAGTAGTTCTAGAGATATTGACTGTTATTTACAATGCATTCACTACAGGTGAAAGGTCATTAACTAAATTTCTGGTCATTTTTAAACAAAATATTTTATTAGGTTAAATAGGAATATATATATTCTGAATAATTTGATACCAAAATCAAAACTCAACGACCAGTGGTTACTGAGATACAGACTGTTACTGAGAAAATGGCGGCCATTTTGGATTTGATTTTGAGTTGCCACAAGTTTTCCCCACCCATTTCGGCGAGGGTCACCCTGGCTTATTTTCTTATTTACTACTTCTAGAAGAAACAAACCTAAACTTATGTTGGCGTGATCGACTCTCTCTCTCCCTCTCTCTCTCTTTCCTCTTTCCTTCTCAGTCTCCCCCTCTCTATCTATCTCTCTTCCATCTTCCAAACTTTAAGGGAAAGAGAAAAAAAATCAACCAAATCTATGTTTTGAGTCATTCTAAATGAACGCTGAAAGGGTATAGCATTGTTAGAAATACAGCTTATAAAATAAATGAATCTGTGATGCTGGCCTGATATCAACAAGTCTATAGAATGACCGATGAAAAGGAAACTGTCCAGAATTAACATGAGAATATTTATCTATTTATTTATTTTATGTATTTACTCAAACATATTTAGACAGAATAGCATATCAGGTTACAATAACCTGTTTTACATATGGTCCTGTTTTAATTAGCTTATAGAAAATACTCTTATAAAATTGATAAAATTAAATGAAACAATAACTATAGTAAAATTGTCAAACTTATATACAACATTAAACATTTAAAACAAAGGTCTTAAAACACAATTACAAAGGTCTTAAAATACAATTAGTTGAAATCCTATAATGATATTGTTGAAACAAAACCTATAACAAGCATAAAATATAGTAAAAATATAAAAAGTGTCGAAAATAAAACAAAAAATATAAAACAACGACAAGTCTCTAAAATATATCTAAAATTAATAATTTATAAAGTTAAAATTTGTGGAAAGTTAAAGTAAAGGTAAAGAAAATTTCAAGTAACGATAATTATATTCATATAACCTAACTGTGAAACATCATATATAAAACAAAGACAAGTCTTTAAAATATATTTAAAATTTCATCAAGCAAGTTAACAATTTAAAACAAAACAGTGAAACGTATGTTATTTAACTACCGTACATTAATATCTGTAATAGGCCTATTCAAGTTTTTTTTTTATTTAAGTCTCTAAAATTATTCAATGTTAACAAAAATAATAATAATAAAAAAAACCTAATCATCAGTTTCAGTTATTTAAATCATTGATATAATACATTGGTTTATAGTTTGTTTTGAACGTATTAACTGTTAATGAGTTTTGAATATAAAAATGGACACTATTCCAGATTGGCGATCCTTTCACCATTGACTGTTCTTTCATTTTACTTCTGTTTGTTTTTGGAGGAACGATATTTAATGTAACGGTCGCTCTGTTACTGTAATTATGTCGGTCAGTTACCATCTCAATTTCATTGCTATTTGGTGAAATAATGTGGACACACTAATATATTTGTGTAGCAATAGAATAAATTCTTCGTTGGATAATATGTTGACAACGAAGTTCCTAAATTAAACTAATCGCTTCGACTATTAATAAAATCAAAATTTCTTGTAATTATTCGTGCCGCTCTGTTTTGAAACCTATGCCTAGAGAGTTTATATATATTTGCTTCCGAAGTATTTCCACATACAGATACAGCATAGTCTTATAAGGCTCTATGGTTATTTTTTTCTAAAAGTTCATTGTTTAATACTTTACTTAGTTTGCAAAATATTGACGTTTTTTTATCAAGTGATTTAACTAAATTTTGCTCATTGTAGTCCCAGCTTAGATGTTCATCGATTTCTACACCAAGGTAGCGTACATGTTTTGTATTTTCTAGTGTCTTACCTTTTAAGGAGATGTTAAGTTCTTCATTTGGACAAGCACGTTGACCTCTTTTTCTTCATTTTTACTCAGTTAGTTCTCTTTATACCAGAAATTTACCTTATCCATTATAGTTTGTAATTTATTGTTAATTTCAATAATTGATTTCCCATTAGTATATATTGTAACATCATCGGTGAATATGCTACATGAACCTCGCAATATAAATTACGATATATCATTTATAAATAACAAACAAAAATATATTGGACCCAGAGAACTTCCTTGGGTATACCAATATCCACATTTACCGCTTGGGATTCTTTACCATTACATACTAATACAAGTTTTCTATTGGTAAGATAATTTTTAAACCACATAATTCCAAGAGGATTAAAATCATAACTTTCTAACTTTCTAACTAAAATTGAATGATCTATTGTGTCGAAACATTTGAAAATGCCAAGAAAACACGCTCCTGCCATCTCAGAATCGTCAAGATGTTCAAGCTGCTCGTCAATTACACGGTGAAGGCAATTTACAGTAGAGTGTTTTTTTTTCTTAAGGCATTGATCAACATTAATAAGATCATGGTTGTTTGAATATGTAACAATTGTTTTTGAATTTCTTTTTCTAAAATCTAAAAACTACTAATATTGGTCTGTAATTCCCAAGTTCAAGCCAGACTCAAATGAACAGAAACCTGTAGTTGGGTGGGAAGGATGGGTTACCGTGCACCCAAATGATGTATTTTTTAACATAGATTTTTGCAATCCTGAATATGTCTAATTAAAGCATATTGATGTTCCCAAGACCAAAAATTGTCCCATGAGGTTGTTTTAGGGCCATTTTGGCAGCCATGTTGGATTTATTAAAATGCAACATATTGGGGTTACTCAGCAACCAGTGATCGTAGAGATGTAATTTTTGTGTCAAATTGTTCAGAATGTACATATTCCCATGTGGTCTAATGTAAAGTTTTTCTGTAGAATGGCCGCAAATGTCACTTTTGACCTGTGACCCCGTTTCCATACAGGGTCTGTAACTATTTTACCGGTCGTCATAGAAACTTGAATTTGGTCTCAAATTGTTTGGAATTAATGTATTAAATTAAAAAATAAACCCTTGTTTTTTATTGAATGGATTAATTCCAATACAATTATTTTTAAATGATATATGCGATAAAAATAAATTAAAGTCAACATCAACCGTAAAGTCGATGCTTGTAAACAAAAGGAAATGGATAATACAAATGAAGCGGGTTGTGCAATACTAAAATCATGGTTAGAGCAAATAAAGAGCGGTACAAAAAATAAATTCGTAACTATAAATGAATATAAAGATTTGCTAAAAGTTAATTCCAAAGTATATTATAATAAACAAGTGCAATAAATATTTAGTGAACCTAGGCCTACTGTTCAAAAATATTAGTACAACCTTTTTAATGTTTCTTGCGACTGGGATATAATGTGATGTAATAAGGTGTTTAAAATAAAAAAAGAAACAAGATCAGCAGAAATGAACTAAAAACTACTGCATAGAACATTACTAAATAACAAGAGATTATTCGTATGGACATAATAAGGACGATCCAAACTGATGTAGAAAAGTAAACAAAATTAAAAAAAAATGTTCTATGAGTGTAAAAGGCTTAAATATTTTGTTTAGGAAAATGTAATTACAATAATTAACATACACTCCAGACATGAAACGTGAAAGTGTTTATGCACAGAAAAATCACTAAAAACTATCAATATAAAATTTACACCGTAGGAAGGGTATGCGTTTATAGCGTAGTTTAAAAGGAGTATTTCTAGTTAAAACTGTAAATTCTTCGTTCGATGGTTAACTTCGTTCAATGTGATCGTTCCTTGTACAAATCCCTTCGTTAGATATATCATTTGCTTCATTCATTCTGTGAATTCATGCATTAGATATGTCAGTTCCATCATTGATTGCCAGTAACTTGTATTTATTGAACGCTTGAACTCGTTCACTAGCTGTGCCAGTTCGATCGTTGATTACGACAGTTTGTTTATGACTTGCAATACGGTAACATCTTGTACTAAAATGATACAATGCACCAGTAAAGGTCACCATAAACCTCTAAATAAGGTAATTTTTTGAATTTTTCATTGACTAACTTATTTTAATAATATATTCAATTTTTCCCGGGAAAGCCTTCTAGAAATAATCTAAAATTAATTGTCTTTAAAATGATTATACATTTATTACTAGATTCTCAGTAAATTTTACCGAACTTTGATTTCTGACCATCCCAATCACAGTGCTTTAATGAAGGATACCAACAGCATATAATAAAGCATGTGTAAATAAATGAGTGTAAAGACTGGATTTAAAAAAGTTCACTAAGCTATCAAGTATGGTGTCACTGGGAAGTTTGATACACATGATGAACCCATGATTTACAAAAGCCCTTTTATCATATGTATTGCTTTGATAGAGAGGTATGGCCAACTTCAAGATGAACACAACATTGTATAAACGTTGATGTACTTGTTACCTTAAATATCTAAATAAAATAATAACAAAAATTTTAATAGGACTTGTGTTCACTGCAGGAATATCTTTTTTGTTATGTCAGCATATCGGAAAATCACTTGAAGCAAAACTGTTTACTTCATTGAAACATGGTGCTATAAGATATTTCGATTCAGTTCAACTTTCATCATGTCTTAGCATTTTGACCTATGAGTCTGACATCATATTCGGGGTTATGAGTTGGCCCAACAGATCTTAATTTATTTGTATTTTCCTTTTGGTGTAATTCTGTACATCTTGACACAACGTGCAACCGTATAATGCACCGTATTTTGTTGAAGAGATAACAATTTAGGGTTGAAATAGAGGTCAATGAGTACTGAAAAATACTTTTCATACCCCACCAAATAATTCCTCTTCTTTTTTTTGTGTACATCTAGACATTCATCCACCAATCCATTGACAACAGCTGTTATATTTATCTTTTAAGACAAGGTTCTAGTATTTTAACAAAATGGAAAGTTTTTACGTTTGATTTTTTTTTTAATTTGGGGTCACGCATTCGACCAATGAGTCTAATTTTATTTTCAATTTAGTTCTTGTGTAATTCTGTGCATTTTATACCCAAGATCAACAACATATTGTATTCATTTGCTGAGTTACAATTTTTAGGGTTTAAAACGGTGGTCCTCGATACTAAGTTAACAACTTGTGAGGAGCATCTGTGTAAAATATCGAATAACAAAACAGTGGTCAATAACATTTAAATCCCCAAAAAATACTTTCCTCATACATTATCGTTCCTTCCTCTTTTTGGTGGAACACCAATTCCTCTACACATAGTTTAAAGTCAGCTTCTTTTAATTTTTTTTACAGTTTGTCTCTAATTTCAGGTTACTAAAGTATGAATTAACATATATTAATTTATTTCTACCACAGACCTAGATAAGCCACTTCTTGATGGTCCATCAGATAGCATATATGAAGGTGAATCTGTGACATTGACATGTAGTATACCTGATGGTGACCCTCTTCCTTATGTCACATGGTATAAAGATGGAAGACAACTACGCAATGAAGACGCCATACCGAATAGCACAATGTCAGCTCTGCGTATTGAGGAAGCTACTCTGGGAGATGATGGAAAATATGCATGTAAATCTGAAAGTGAACATTTCAAAGGAGCTGATGGTAAATTCAGTATTGGATACCATCTGGAAATCATTGCATATTGTATGTGCAAATCTATTTTATTGTTTGTTCTTCTGTCCTCAATTGAGAAACATATTATAGCGTATTTTGAATAGGCCTACTTAACACTCAATTAGCAATAAAAATGAATTAAATTCAAGTTTTGAGACTACTATAGAAAAAGATTGGAATATATATATTTTTTATATCAGCACTCGGGCTAGTAATTGTTGTATATGTGGTCAGAGTGAGGAATTTAATATCATCAATTTTGCACCAAATTGTACCCTTAATATGTACCTTTGCAATTTAAAATCACTTTTATTAACAGTTTAACTATTAAAAATTCTAAATCATTAGGAGTATTTTTATAGGGTAACAAAAATGTGTGATTCATTATTGCTTTTGTGGTAGTGGTTTTTATACATTAGTAAAAGTTTAATAATTTATAAATACTTCTGCAACAAAGATTGATAATAAATAACGTATTTTGTTACTTCATATAAAATACAAGTTTGAATAGTATAACTGTTAGATAAAACTAATTTTAAAATGCTGAGGTGCATATCAAGGTAGAATTTAGTGCAAAATCGATGAGGTGTTTTTTTTGTATTTTACCTCTTAACTTTGGAATACCGTGTATCTGAGCATCTGCAGTGGTTGTCACTGTTGGAACAAATTGTAACAAAGTATGTATAGTACCCTAAAGTTGTTGTGTAACTTCTCACTGTGACCACATTTACATAACAATGACCAGCTAAATGCTGCTATCACGTGATGTTAGAAACAAAGGGAAATACAAGAGGTTTCCAATATCCTTCTATAGTAGTCTCACATTTACCTAATTTTGAAATAAGAATTCCCACAGTATTATATTTTCTAATAGCCAAATCTATGAGAATTATAATGATAACAAGTAATAACCAAACGTATTTATTTTGCAAGGTATTATTTTAATTAATTTTTTGAATATTAATTATTATCCAGTTTATTTTTTAGCTTTTCAATATTACATAGTATAGAACCGTTTTTGAGTCAAACATTTATTCTAGAAGCAAATTACAATTGCATACGTAATGGTAGCCTACTATTAATCTATTAAAAAAGTAGGTGTATATGAGTACTTAGCTGAAAACATGTCATATGATCTACCACAAGTACAAAAGGTCCGCCATTTTGAAACACAAGTTGCCTGACAAACCACAGAAAGCATTATCATGCATGGTGTCATTTAATGGTAAATTGTTTACTGAATATTTAATTCCAATACACGCCTAAAAAATCTTACACATAGCCGGCTATACATTAAAGGGTCATGTAAACTATAAGGGCAAAAGTAAATTGAATTTACTATCTATTTAGGAGGGCATATTTTAATTTTTGAGAGAATAATAAATATAAGATTGAATGCCTATTTTCAGGGGTACGGACAAATATTGTACTAACTGTGACAAGCTATTGAACTATTCTTCTTTTACCATAATTCATACAGTAATATTCTTTTGTTTTTCCATCAAATGCATTCAATATTATATGTGAGGTCATACTACAAAATGAGTCGCATCGTAGGTGACATCAAATTGAGAAAACCACTAAAATAGGTCAGAAGTCCAAACTTTTGGAAATTTTGTTTAATCAATTATGAGTACTATGTTACTTGCGTTTCATCAAACAATATTTTTTAAGTCAGTTTTCATCCAGAGAAGTACCTTTCCTGAAGATTTTCTGAGAATTGTATTTTTTATTTATTTTTACATTATTTTATTGGTGATATTCTCAAACCTGTGTTCCATGACATGAAAAATTCAAATGATCATAACTTTGGATCTACTTACCCAAAGAATGTCATTTAAAGTGTAGGTTACAGCTTATATTATGCTCTATTACAAGGTACTAATAGCTCAATTTTGGAATTTCCTACGATGAGACTCATTTTGTGGTGAGACCTCACATATAATTGTATACTTGATTAACTGTTCTTCGTCATATTAGATATTAATGTTAAATTTGAGGCTGAAGATGATATTGCAACATGCACTGCAGAGGGACACCCCAAACCATCATATGTAGTGATAATGAAATATGAAATAAATACGAAAGAAGATACAGCATCAGTGAAGATTACTGGGGATATATGTAAATCAAACCTCAAATGTTATGCAGAAAAGGAAAGGTCAACACAACTAAATCGCTAAAGAACTGCGAAACAGGTGTTTGTATAATACTATTATTTCTAAATATATTTTTCTGAAATTAAACCCATAGTAGTCCTCAATCTGTGCTAAGTTTATTTTGGTAAAGCTGGCGCATTTAATATCATGAGAAATATTACCCGGAAATTTGACCGCATTGTAAACCGCAACCGCTATGCCAACGATGCTCCGACGTGCCCAAGAGTATGAAGTTTCTGATTATAGTACGGAAAGCTATCAGAATTGATGTTCCAGTAGGATTTTTGTGCTACTTCCGTCATTTTTGGGATGCGGAATACAAACAAGTTGGGTACCATTTTTGGACCACTCATTTGGTCGCCAGTTGGAATTTCAAGATGGCTACCTTTGACTAAAAAACAAATTGAACATGGTCATCAGTGGTATCAGTGGAAAGGGAATTACTAAAACAATATTCAAAGGTTAAAAATTACAATTTGAAAATACCATTATGTTAGGTGTCTTATGAAAGCTTAACTGTACTGTTTTCTGGGAAGTTAAAGTCAAAATCATTAATACAGTATGACGTGTTTGACATATCAGGTTAGTCATGACAAAACCACTAAGTTGTCGCACAGGAAATTATTGAGAAATAAGCAAATACACAATAGGAAATATAAACAAATACGAACGGAGTTTGTGCATATTTTGTCCAATAACTTCAGGTGTACATGTTGGATTTTGATAATTGACCCCTCATTTTAAAGCTTACGAAAAGTGTAATAGGGTTTGAACGATAACCCAATTTTCAATTTTCCTACAACTTTTTGGTTATGCCATGTATGCCTCATACTTTATTAAAAAATATATTGATAAATGTGCCCTTCAGGTATACATTTGCTGTGGAATATTGCTCAGCACGACAAGAGCTTTAAAATGAAACCCAACATGATGGCATATATCAAAATTTAATTTTTTACGTTTGACCTTTGATTTGGTCATACGACTATTTAAATTTTGAATATCTCCGTAATAATTGGTTTATCGATATAAGTGTAATGGAACTTTTTGATCAGTGCGCAATTCCATTTCCAGCAATACCATTGAAGACTATGTTCCGTGCGATATGTAAGCCATCTTGAAATTCAAAATGGCGGCCAAAGGCATACTAAAAAAAATGTTACCTAAAAGCACTCCCAAAAGAACAGAAATAGCATGAAAATTCAATTTTGGCAAAACATCCAGCTGGATAGCTTTCTTTAGTATTACTAGATATACGACGGAATTGTGTGTTATATCGGGTGCCCCCCACAAAAAAGTCACTAAATTTAAACCTCTCTTACTTCCATATGCAATAAACTAGCTTTTTGGAAATCTGCACAAATACACAGTTGGGTATTGCCTATACAGTAAATTGGCAAAGTTCAGGTATTTGGTCAACCCCAACCGTCTCGTCAGATTGAAAATTAAAAATTAAAAAAACAAATTGATGTATCGGAATGAAAGAAGGTTTAACTTCCTTTATTAATCACACCAAATGTTTAGTTTGTCCTTCATCCTGATCACAACCTGTGCAAAGGAGGACAGGGAGACATTTTGGCACTGTGCAATAAGTGAAAGCTGCCATCTGGCGCGTAATTTTTTGACTTCTCATTTTATTTTGTTCACTGTGACAAAAGTACCAAATGTGAAACATTGCCAATTTCCTCATTTAAAGTCAAAGATCTAATGGACGTTTTGCCAAATTGTTAGCATGGTACATTTAGAAACACCAGAGCTAGTGAAGTTTGAAATAAAAGTGACGTTTTTTTTTGGGGGGGGGGGGCATCCGATATACACGATGGAGTCCGGCATATACAAGGAAAGAACAGAATTTGATGAGCTTAGGCTCTACCGTTTTTCTAAATTGTGTAAAAACAACTCATCTATAAAGAAAGGTGCATTACTTTATAAATTAATCAAGTTGGTCTTATGGAGCATCCTCGTGAATAAATTTGTTTGTACTATGATTTTTTTTTCTTTTACGCTGACGTCGATATTTTTTTTACGACTCATTTGTCTTATCGACCGACTATAAGCGCAGTCGGTATGGCGTCTAACGGGATATGCCCAATGTCAGGCCTAATTAGTGTAGCATTCAATATTAGGCAACATAAGCGCCATATAAATACAATGCTGAAGTCATAAGGGCCTGTTCATAAATCGTAATGCTATTGACATGTAACCATGGAGCTATATAGCTCCATGATGTAACGAATTGTAACGCTTTAAGTAAGACCCCCTCAAAATTTTGTAATACTTGTCTTAAACACCCAAAAAAATTCCACCAATTGAGCTTTTAATAAGGATCTACCACCAGTAGGCTCTATATTAAAACTAACGTAAGCAACCAAAGTGATGTTCAATAATATTAATATATAATCTTTATTTTAATCTAATATAAGGATACACAAAAAAGAAATGTCACAATTCAATATACTCGAAATCCTGTATCTGATTTCAACCCTTCAAATAATTATCTTAACAAGAATGTTTAAAGATGTTAATGATTTTGAGTAACTGTTCACACAAAATAATTATATACTGTATGACAGTATATTATTTTAAGATAAAAACACACATTTCACTTTTAGGTTTTCTGTGAATTTCTCATGGATATTCAAATACAAGTGTTTAATTGTAACATGATGGGGAAAATAAGAATGTTATTCAACACAAACATAAAGACTCCCCTGTAATGCACTGTACAGAAATCTACATATCAACCCAACCCCGTGAGTTATATAATTTATGGACAGCCCCTAACTATAACTCTGTAAATACTGCACTAATCCAACAGCTTAATGGTGAGGTTCAAAACGCATTTATGGATAAAACATTGTGAGGAAATGATATTTATTTATAAAATATGTAATACAAGCAATAGTTTTAGGTACATATGTAAGATACATACGTAAGCTAGGCCTAATGTACATTTGCCTAATCATTTTTCCACTCAGGACTGTGGTGGTCTCAGTTTTCTATGGAGGTTTATTGCATCATCAAAATTTGTGGTAATAATTGAAAAATTTAGAATTAGGAACCATAACACCACACCACATTTAGACCACACAATTTTGATAATATAAATTATTATTGAGTTTAATCCAAAACATCACATATTCGCTATGAATATTTAAAATAAAAATGTGAATTAACATTGAATATAACACTATGTAATATTCGTGTATGGGTATTATCTAATATCAGTCGTTATGTAAAACATTAATTTTAGACCACACAATCTGATAATATTTTATTATATAAATTTAATATATATATATTTAATATATAAAATTTATTATATGGAATTTAATCCAAAACAATAAGAATATTTAAAAGAAAATGTGAATTGACATCGAAGCTAACACTGCTTAATATGTAATATTAGTTTATGTTTATTATCTAATCTCAGTTGTTATTTATTTAGATTGGTCCAATACCTGTTCAACATCCACATACAAATTCGTCCTCACTACATTCACTGGAATCCTATTTGGTGTCGTTCCAACGTTGGTGATATCCTTTTTTCTCTACGTAAGTACAATATTACTTATTTTTCTAATATTCAATAGATGTATACTTTTGCTGTTCGTTCGTTATATTGAACAAAATTCGTAATATTGGGCATTGTTGAGACTAACTTCGATGAACATGGAAGGCATAAATAATTATAATAGTGGAATGACTATTTTTTGAGAACAAAGTTTTGAAATAAAAGCTTCAATATTTTATATACATGTTACGTGCACCAGGGGCGCAGCTAGAGGGGGGTCGGCGGGTCAGGAAACCCCCCTAACATTTTGAGAACAATTTTTTTTTCTAGTAAAAAAGTTATAATGTGAATAGTATGAATTGTAAACCAGCCATCAATAATAATGCAGACCGAAACTCAACTTCGCATAATCAATTTCATTAAAAAAGACGGGGAAATGATTTTTTTTTTTGCTCATCAAAACCAAACCGGCAACCACGCCCACCCAGAACCTCCCGAGTTGGGACCATACCCCGCCCCGTTGGGCAAATCCTGCTGGCGCAAATCCTGCTGGCGCCACCACTGCTGACCCCCCCCCCCTTTCATTCCATCCTGGCTGCGCCCCTGTGCACAGCAAGGTCTTTGTAAGAAAAACTACAACAAGTGAAAGAATAGTGCACGTATTGGCGGGCAATTAAGCATAATCCGGTAGGCTGATGCCACAACTTTCATTACACAATCCAACAGAACATTTATAATTGCTTTTGGCTCAAGATTAAAATGTAAACCCTCTTCCGAGCCTCATATGGCTGGATCTATTAGATTAAGTAGCGTGAGATCATGAGTGTGTGATACGTTCACTGGATAGAAAGCTACTCAATCGCAATTTACGTCCTAGAAATGTCCGGTACCCATTTTACAGCTGGGTAGACTGAAGTAATGTGATTAAAGTGCGTCACCCATGCAACCCGCGAGTTTTTTTTTTATAAAGGCAATCAACAAGACAGACTCATAGACAGCAAGATAGACAGGACGTATACAGAGCATATCACATTACAATTTTGTATAACGTTCAAGAACGTGCCAGTAATGTGTGCCAACTATTATTTTTAATAGTTGAACAATTTTAATGTTTTCGCAAAATAAAGAGAAAATGCATTGTCAAACCAGGGCTGTAGCCAGAATATAAAACAGACGAGGCGACGTTGGGACACAGGCGGTGCCTAGGGCCAATATATTATATAAATATATTTCAGGAAAAAAAAACAAATAGTTAAAAATTTCAGACGAGGTTGCCGACTCGTCTGCAATACGCTGACTACGGCCCTGCAAACAAAACTTACCAACTTCTATTACTAGTGATATAATTTATCATTTTAGAAAAGAAAAGTACGAAATATTCATCTTCTGTATCGGAAGCAAAACACACAATACCAAGATCTGCAATTTCCAACAACGACTTACCAAGAACTTAACAAAGCTGAGGTTGCTATGTCTAAAAGTGAGAAAAGCAGCAGTAGAAATACATCATCTAAAGATATGCAGTATGTTATTATGAAAGATATTAAAGCTGACGTTGTTACAAACGCTATCGAAGAGCAAAACACTGGTACAAATAAATCAGCAACAGAGATGTCTTATGAAATTATGAAAGATATTAAAGTAGTCTATAATAACACAACCCCCATTTAAAGATTCATTTTTTTTCCAGTAGAAACTTCCATTTGGAAATTTCGACTGGTAACCAGTTGCACATTATGCTAGTTGCATTTTGAAACTGGTCCTACTGATACAAATGAGAATTTACCAGCTATACAATATATGTTTGGTTGGTACATTTATAAAGTTGCTATAAAATACTGGACAATTTTAAATACACAATTGCTTATCTTTGAATATTGTATGTTTCCACTTTTTAAACTTAAAATTACATTTTACCGAGATTAAATTTGTGTATTTTGTTGGGTTTTGTTCGGCTACCAAATTTATTTTAAATAAGCTTTGAATAGAATGTTATTGTTACTATACGTCGTCTAGTGTAGTCCCATATTAATAATTTGAAATTTTACATAAAAAAGGCAAGTAAATTAAATGCAAAGAAAGAAGAAAACACACAAATTATATAACAAAAACTGCCGATCAAAGGTAAAACATTAAATCGATGAAGCTCCTGCTAATGCCATGATAAATAATAAAGTAAAGAATTATGAAAAAAAAAAACAATTAACATTAGAATTAATATAACCGATGCGGTACTCGCCACGAGATCAGAGATAATCAAAAAAGCAAATGCTATGGTCATTTCATGTCTCAGACCTTCCTGAAATTTGTTTTCTAGATTATTCTATCAAAATAATGGACACACAAAGCACTTGGATTCCATGTTGCTTTATTCCAGATATGTGCTTTGAAAGAGGGCTGACTATGTCTGTAGGTTTTTAGTCTTATGTGTTATTATAAAGATACCTTAAAAATCATATAAAACGCTGAGAAACGCATTAAGAAAGTATAATGCATACTCGAAGCAATGAGATACACGGCATCGTGACAAGATTCAATATTTCGACATAAATTATGTCATCATCAGGAATTGACATAATTTATGTCGAAATATTGAATCTTGTCACGATGGCGTGTATCTCATTGCTTGGAGTATGCATTATACTTTCTTACTCGAAGTTGATTAGTGGACCTTTCGGATTCTGAACATTAAATTAAATTAATGACGAACAATTTATCCATTATACTATCCCTACATTGGCCAACCATATGTAACGACTTGAAATTAAGAATTTTTTTTAATATGTGTAAATTATATGAGGCATGTTACGGCAAACCACCAAGTAAGAGAATTGAAAATTGAGTTTTAATAATAGCCATGTTCCACGTTTTGTAAGATTTAAATTAAAATAAGTGCTCAATTAACAAAATGGGACATCCATAACTGAAGTTATTGGACAAAAATATTTACAAATTTCCTTTGTTTTAATTGTTTATGTTTCCTGTTGTTTATTTGCTTATTTCTCAATAACTTCGTGTGCGACAATTTGGTGGTTTCTCATGCACAGCCTCATATAGAAACAACGAAATTGAATATGTGACCCATGTTTACACAAAAATAATTTGTTTTCCACGGAATTACTCGTATAACAAGACTGGAATTCTAATAAGATGCCCATTTTCACCAAATGGTTAACATTCCTGACAGACCGATGGACATAACAGCTGATCACTATTTCTTACACAGAATGAAAATGATTCTATCCCGCATCCCATTTTTTGTTGGTTGAATACATAAAATTATTCAGAAAATTGCAAAAAGTATATACAATTATTTTGAAAATTGAAATAGTACTTTAGCGTTATGCCAACATTTAAACAGGCCTATAAGAAATAAAAAGCTGTTCTCTGAAGAAAATCATTGGCTGTAAAACAGTAAATGAAGGTCGTTTTCATTTCTCCTAAAAGTACCACATCGCCTGCCCAAAATAGGCGGTCTATAAAATTCACATTATATACTGTATAACAGAGATAAATAGGTTTCTTTAAATTATACGCTTCAGATTATTGCTACAAATTGTTAAAAAATGATGTAAGAGAGCAGCGTTGCTTAATACTTTGATTAATAGTGAACAATTAAGATTTAATGCCTCTAAGATTTTAATTTTACGTGTGTACAGGCACTTATATAATACGTCAGCGTTTAGTATGCATTATTATAACACACACATTCTTTGCGGGAGCATTGGCAAAATTGCATAGACATAGGTTATTGTTAATACGGTAATCAATATTATTATGTTTCATTATTTATAATTGTTTTCTTCTTTTTTGATATTTAAACTATTAAAAAATTATCTCTATTGGTTATCTGTTTCCTGCAGCCTATGGGCCAATAATGGGTTGGCACTGACGAGAATATGGGCAGGTAATGGAATTTCTTTATATAGATTTCTTGCTTTCTGGGCTTGTCAAAGTTCTGCTTGATTTATTGTAGAAATTGTAGAACAGGCTTTCTTTTGCCTCAGTTTCTAGTGTACAATGTATGTATACTTTCCAATTACCTTTGGACTATGATGCTCGGCTTGCTTTGTAATGAAGACAATAAACCATAATCTTAATGATCTTTTTCACAAAGAAGTGCATTTGCTTTCTAAATGAAGAAAATAAAGTTTTGTGGTTAAAGGTAAGGCCTAAGTATTAGCCTACTATATGCAGTTTCCTGTGATGAATTCCCATGATTTAAATATCATATAATTATTTCTATTTTAATATTAATTACATAAAAACCTAGTCATAAATAATACATGATGTCATAATGAAGGTCAAAGGTTACATAATATCAAAAAAAAATTATAAAATTTCGAGTTTTGGAGTATGCGTATGCAATTATTGTAGTTTTAACTGATCAGTACATTTGTATTATTCAAAATATTACTTGATTTTCCATATTTTAATATTAAATTTATAAGAATGGGTTCCAATTAATAACATAATATAAATTCAAAATTGTTGAAAAGAAAAAAAAACAGTTTGATTTTGGAGTAAGAGTGTTTTAAATAGCCTTAATGTGGTTTTTATATAATTAATGTCTTTCATTATGGTATCATCTTGAATATACGATTAGCTGTTTTATCATTCCATTCCTAACAATTAGATGAAAAAAATAATTTAAATTTTAGAAGGTCAATTATTTTCGAATATTACGAAAATATTGAGGTTTTGTTAGGGGTAATAGAAAGAGTCATACTTGCATATACAGTATAGGGGATCAATTCTGTTGAAATGTTACGGTACGCTATGCTGCCAATGTACGATGTATTTAGCTGAGTTGCACGCGTCAAGCGAATCCTATTATTTCAGAGTGTTGCCAAAGTGCCAGCGAGGCATGCAATTCATGCGTGCCACAGAAGTAAATGGTACGAACCATACGAGTCACGACAAAACTATACTGGAAACCATGCGAGACATGCAAGTATCGTTTTACCATGCGAGCGATGCGAATGTTCGCTAAAATTCCGAAAAAGTAACAACCATAACCTTATAATACTACAGTAAAACCAATCCTTCAATCATCCATAATGTATTAAAATATTATAATATAAATAGCAATACAGTTGAACCTCCCGTAAGCGGACACCCTCGGGTCCGGGGAAAGTGTCCGCTTACGGGAGGTGTCCGCTTACGGGAATTTTGGCCGATAGAGGGCCAAAGTTGGAAAATTATGCATACGTCCTTATGTCTCACATTTCACGGTCTTCTCAGCATAAATGGTCTCTCAAATTTCTAGACACTGCATTATATAATTTATTAAATATTGTTTATCATTTTTAAGATTGGTTCAGTAATATGATTTTCAGCCATTACAGTATAAGGACGATTTTTTTTAAAAATTTGTATTCGTTGTACAGAAAAATCTAAAAATTTTCCGTGATGTCCGCTTATGGGAGGTAAATTAGCATACAAAAAATCTAAATTTTAAGACAAAAAGTGTCCGCGTCCGCTTACGGGAGGTGTCCGCTTACGAGAGGTATCAAATGCACTGATTAGATAGGAAGAACAAACGGGTCTTTGAATTAGTGTCCGTTATTGGAGGTGTCCGCTTACGGGAGGTGTCCGCACAGGGAGGTTCAACTGTATCTGTATTTTATATGTTAAATTTACTACATCTGTAAATCAACTGTAATGAATCCGGTAGCCGAGTGGTAAAGCTTCAGTATTTCAGTTTTGATGTAGTTTTGGTATGGGTTCGCTTCTGGCACGAAATTTTCTATTTTCATATATTTTGGGGTTTTTTTTTTCTATTTCAGTTCAAATTCCTGGAGTTTTTTTTTTGTTGGTAGAATAATGTTTTTTATTGTTGCAATATTACATTATGAAGCAAAATCAAAAAAAAATATTAGACCAACATAATACATAGCTCCCCATTTCAACATTTTTTTTAAATCAGGGGCGCGATGCACACTTTTGGAAAGGGTGGGGTGGAAGGGGGCCGGTAGAGAGTCAAAGTTTTAGGGTGGTCCGGGGCATTCTCCCCGGGAAATTTTGGTCTTTAGGTATGTGCCTCAGGGGCGTGTTAAAGGATCAAATCTTGTCTTCTTATGGCGTCGCCCGGATTTCCTAAGGCAGGGCAATACCCCCGACAGGCAGGGCACCCCGAGTTGTGTGGCCGAACGGTTAATGCAGGGGAACCGTGAACCATAGCAATAACAACAGCGTGGGTTCGAGATCCACTCGCACCATAGTTCTGGTGGTGGAACAAGTCTTCTCGGATAAGGACTATAAACTGTAGGCCCCGTGTATACATACGGCTTGTGTGCACTTTAAAGAACCCAGTACATCTTTCGAGACGAGTAGGGGGTTACCCCGGTGTACTGGTCCAAACATCCCCTGCCGTGGACAGATGAATGAGCGCCTGTATCGGGCGGCAGGACATGACGTGACGCTTAGGGGCGTAGAAAGTCATATGAATGTGTAACATCTTGTCCACAGCGCCTTGAGACTATTGTATAAGGCGCTATATAAATCGAACTACACTACATATGACATGTTGTTGGACTAGATTGGGGTGGGTTGTCCCCGTTTTTTAATTTGACAAGCAAAACAAATCCGGTTTTTGGCGCATTGCAAAATATTCGTGATTTTTAGGCTCCCCCTCCTGTAGAGCCACCACTGCTTCTGATTATAAGTAAAATCCCTTCCTGTAAACACACGAGATTTCAGGGTATTCCCACAGTGGCGTATCCAGGTGCTGCTCAGGGTGCGCACTACTTCAGAAATCGAAAAAAATACTATATAAATATGATTGGTTGTACGCACAAAATATATATTCTTCTTATTATATTCCAGGCCCGTACGTTTGATTGTTATGAGGGAAGAGGTGTTTTTTTTTTCTGAATCAGAATAGATGGCTGCAGCAGTTTTGCTTGCTGTGTTTGGGAATGTAGACACAATAAGACTGACTCCACCAGGGGTTTTTAGGAGGGGAGGATGCCCTCCAAGAAGATTGCTAAAATTAATAAGCATCTTAGATGCACATAGAAACCATCATGGAATATATAATCAGGGGAGCAGCCAGAATAGAATGGAAGGGGGTCAGTGTGAGACGCCCAGCAGGTGACGTCTGAGGTTGGGGTCTGTGTTTAGAGACCGAAGCTCCCGGGAAATTTGCGTTATTTTACATCTTGAAATACCTAGAGACTATCAAAATGTCCCGTTTTCCAGATCAAATCATGGGGTTGTTTTAACACATCGGTGGACCACCGGAATTCTTGAAAGGAGGAAGAAGTTATAAAGTTACACCGAAATTTTAGCAATGACCTCTCGGAAATAGTGTGTTAAAGTGTCACATTTTATTACCGCGAATAATTATATTTTTAATATGAAACCTCTATATGTTCGAAAATGGCACACTAAAAAATGTAGTCAATTGACCATTGAAGTTCGAGTCATCTTATCAAATATGTACAGTGGAATTCACTTTTTAATAGTTATGGAATTAAGCTCGTAGGCAGGATTGTTTTAAAGGAATCCACGGGATAGGAGCGGACCGAGGCGCGCTTAGGGTAGCAGAAAGCGCGGTTTAACCTACCTGGGTCTGGGCTGAAGTAGGAATTTAATGTAATTGAATAGAAAGAGTCATCTCTAGATGTTCAGAAATTGCATTCTTTGCCATTTAATATCAGGCAATTAAGAAACTTGTCGAAGTTTTTCGACATGGAGCTAGAAGTCGATAGAAAGGGAGTTTCAAACTACGCCATTAAAAGCTTCAACTGCGAAGTTGCTTCTACACTTCAGGCTGAGAAATCAGAGGAATCCTACACCATTTCACCTCAAAATTGTCACCTGAATAGGTGAATTCTGGTTTCAGACAATCTTTCTTGGGCCTTTGGTCTCCAGCGACCCAATCCTCGGGCGTCTCCTGGTCCTCCACGTCACCTGCTCGCTTCGCTCATACTAACCCCCTTCCATTCTATCCTGGCTGCTCCCCTGATTGTATATTCCATGATGATTTCTATGAGCGTCTAAGAGGCTTATTAATTTTAACAATCTTCTTGGAGGGAATCCTTCCCCTCCCAAACCCACCCATCAATGGCGTAGTCAGTCTTTTTGTGTCCACCTCCCCAAGCACAGCAAGCACAACTGCTGCAGCCATGTACTCCGATTTAGAAAAACACCCCCTCCCTCACAACAACCCAATTTACAGGCCTGGAATATAATAGACCGGGTGCCCAGAAGATTTATTCAGCTGAAAAGAAAAACAAGGTTTGATGGTCTCACCATATCAGGCACTGTGTAAGGGTCAATAAAATGAATTGCTGGCAGCGTATAGCCTGTACCATAACCCCAGGGGCCCAAAAATAGGGGAAAAACGAGTTTATTTAGCTGAAAGAGAAATGCAAAAAAAAAATGTTGGATACTGTTTATTATGTTATAAAAACTATTGAAATAGCCGTGCCAGTAATTTTATCCTGTACGGTTGCCCAGACA
>JAOTQE010017120.1:0-10810 GCA_025631205.1 Nesometra sesokonis | reverse complement strand
GGGTGGGGCGGAGGTGATCGCAGGTAGAGAGTCAAATTTTAGGGGGTCCGAGGAATGCTACTTCGGGAAATTGTGGTCTATATTTTTTTGATTTGATTTTTTTTGGTGTTGTAGAACACCAAGGATAACCCACGAAATCTGAAGTGAACTGATTTCCAGTGAGGTCATAACCTGCACATGAGCCTGTTGTACACGGAACCAAGGGCGTAACGTCTAATCCAAAAGACGCGCTAGAAACTTGCGACCCTCTAGCCGAAACACTAGGAGAGTGGCGTACACAGCACAGTGATTTCCACCAGCTAAATCAACTGAGCTAAATGCCACTCTTTTTAGACGTCCGGAAATGGCCGACACCGGAGTACAATCCCCTACACTTTTCTCAAAATTTGTTTTGGTTTCTTTAAAATGCCCATAAGCCGTTTACGTACTCTGGTTTATAGTTCTTATCAGAGAAAATGTTTATATTTTAAATTATTCTTTCAGGATCTAAAGATGAATCGGATTCTACCTTGACCAGCAATTCTCTTGACTGTGATTTTGACCAAAACATGTGTGGATACACGCAAGATACGAATGACAGATTTGATTGGACGAGACGTAATCTACCGTCTGCTACAACAAACACCGGTCCGTCAGCGGACCATACTCAAGGAAATTCAAGTGGTAGGCCTGATGATGCATACTAATCATGATTTAGTGAAACAAAATATTTTAGAAAACGTTTTAACTATCCTCCCACTTGTTTCACCACATCGTATATTTTAATGCATGATATGATGTTTCTTTTTAAATGTGTGAATTAATTTTTTAGTTGTGATTTTGTAAATTTCTTCAGTATTCGAACGTATAACAGAAATGTGCGCAATTTTCCTATATTTTATTGTACCTTTAATAGAGTTAATCAATGTAAACGTAGTTTTATTTCTAGGCTTCCGACGCATACAGTAACCTTTACTCTTTGTTTAATAACGTTGATATTGATGTACATTTTCCACAGCTACACTACTGTAAATTCCGTTCAGTTGAACTTGGGCTATGATTGTCATTTTTTAACTGTATAAATAATATTATGAAAAGCTTTTCTTTTTATAAGTATATTAAGCGCATGAATTTACGTAATGATTAATTGTGTTTTTTATATCTAGGCCTATATGATATACGTTATATATTTATATTATATTTTAATTATTCTTTCCTGATTTATCACTGTTGGTAGGGAATGAAATAAAATAAATTAACTATATAAAGTAAAAACATTCAACAGTATGCCTGAGAGGCTATTGAATCAATTTGATCAATAGCCTTTTTTCTCTCTGTGAATGTTTACAGTGGCCTTTCGAACTGTCGAGAGTTCTTAGCAACTAAGGTTACTTAAAGCTTCCGTTCTCTCATAGTGCGCCTTCATGACTGAGATAGTTGGTACCCTTATGTCTGTGTTACGGCACATTTTGGTAAATTGCACATTTTGGTAAATTACCAATTACCAATTACCAACTGCACATTTTGGCAAAATGTGCAATTTACGAAAATGTGCTGTAACAGTCTACGAGGTAGTTTTGGACATTAGCCATTTTCCGCCTCGTATCTGCCTATCACAGAGTAACGTCGACCAGTATACCGGAGTAACCAATTCCCATATTTCTCTCGTTTCTTAGATCACATTAGTGAGGTTTCGCAATCTTACGAAATACGAAAACGAAAACGGATACGTCACACACCAATTTTTGAAAATTGCTAAATATTTTCAAATATATATCAAATTTTCTACCTATGAATTGTTGATGATCATCGCAAAATACTGACCAACTGTGACAGATATTTAAGGTGTTCTATTCAAATGTTACAAGAATGTATGACGTATCCGTTTTCGTATTCGTATTTCGTAAAACTGCGAAACCTCACTAATATTGAAGGCTTGTCAATTTTACTATGTGAAATTTTGTATGAATAAATTAACTAATATAATTTATCTTCATGTCTTTCCAAGGATACTACATGTACATAGAGGTATCAGGATTCATTAGGAAGGGTTGGGAGGCGAGATTAAGATCACCTGTCATAAGCGGTCCCACATCAAACTCTTGTCTGCAATTCTATTACCACATGTACGGAATTAGGATGGGCACACTAAACGTAATTATGAACCAAACGTCAACAGCAAACCAAGTCATATGGACCAAATCAGGCGACCACGGAAATAAATGGTACCGAGGTTTAGTTGACATACCAGCCATGTCTCAAGAATTTCAGGTAGACCGAGATTGCACCTCATTTTGAACTTAAATTAACAAATTTGCTAAAAAAACAGTGTTTTGATTTAAAATATTGTGTTATGAATACTTTTTAACACATCAATAAAAAAACTTTAATTTCCTCTCAACCAACAACCACCAAGAAATTTTACTTAGCAAGTTGGATAAGCACTGGTTAAGCTTAAGACGATCTATAACCGTGACGTCACGCACGGTCTTTCATTATAGACCATTGCTAAACCGCGGTCTTAGAAGTTAGCGGTCTTAAATGTTAGAGCCTGCTTGGAGGAGGCTATAAATGGTCTTAAATTACTTACAATGTGGCATCAGCATTATTTTACTTTGAATTCCCTGATTTAATAAATTGTTATATCTACAACTGTTTAGGCCTACACCATATTATGAAATTAAAACTAGTATAACGTTTTCGTAAAAAATTCAACCGTGATGTGGTACAAAAGTTACCTAAAATAGCGCCCTTAATTACTGTTACTATGGAGTGTTTGTTCGAGATTCAATACAAAACACGGTCTTAGGAAAGACTGTTGTATAGCAATGGTCTAACTTGGATGACTTTGCTAAGACCGTCTATGTGTTAAAGTCGGCTTTATTCTGAAAGTTAAGACCGTCAGTTAAGACTGTTTTATAGCAATCCGCCCCAGGTGTGAGATTTCACAGCAAACTGATGGTAATAGGAGTTGGTCCAGAGCCCTCCTATGCCCGGGAAAGTATTTCTCTACAGATGCTCTGTGGTGCACTTGTAAAGGGCCAAAGTCAGCAAAAAATAGTTTTCAGGTGCGAAATGATATTCTACCAAGCCAAAAAAGGGAGAGGGAGGCGTGCCACACCCGGGAGCCGCGCCTGCTGTAGTCACTGTAACTACAACCTTATTCTAATTCCGACATTTAGATAGACTAGTAAAACTTACTCCTCATACATTTGTTACCAGGAATAGATGAACTGGTCTAAAGCTTAAAACTTCAAACTTGTTTAGCACACATATCATGTTAAATTAATCTTCTGACCGATTTCTAACCTGAGATTGGTAAATTGAATTACTAACAAACAGTATACATTGTCTAATTAAAAATTCAAGCCACGTTTTTTTCTGTTTATTTTGTTGCAGATCACTTTTGAAGGAGTAAGGGGAAATGGAATATATTCAGATGTTACAATAGACGATGTGAAATTGCTGAACGACCAAAGCTGTTACATTGGTAAGCTACAGTACTTCTATGAACTCATAACAGCAGGTCCCGAACGTAACTAAAATCACCAAGACCGTCTCCCCCACCCCCCCCCCGATACCTCTATTCTCAATAATACATGATAATAGAAGTTAAACCTTTTTTTTACTGTTGATATCATCTGCGTTAATTCACCTGGATTCATGGCCTTGTGCATTCCTTCCAGTCGAGCATCATCAACTGTTGGCATTATTATTCGTTTAATACATCTTGGTAATGTATTTATTTATTTTATTTATTTAATCATTCACCTCCAACATCAAACTCAAAATTCACCACTTACAGGAGGGATGTCCTTTCTAATCGTGTAGTTATGTAATTTGTTTATTATAACCATAGTTACTTTGTGCAACCGGTCGTAAAGTTATATTTCTATGTAAATGTTAAGTTCACAAATCATCAGTGACACAAACAGCTACGCGGGCGTAAAGAGACGCATAAGTGCGCGTGATGTGATTAATAAAGGCGTTCACAGTTTAGGTCTCTATGTGCGCATTTATGTAGGCGAGCGTAAAAGTTTGTGTCTTTTCTTCTTGTCACTGACAAAATGGCAATAAAATATTGAATCTTTAATCTAAATCACTATCTAAAACATCTAATTTTTACTAATCTTATCCGTCGACTTTATATTCTATAAAGCCACACCTCAACAGCGTCTGCTATTGTTTTTTTTTTCGGTATCAAAGAATTATATGATCACCAAATCATCATTGACGTAGTAACTTACATAGTACGCATGCACCTGCTAGGAGCGTCGAGGTTCTGTAAGTTTGCCTCCATCTCGGTCTGTCATTGATGTGATTTCAGATGTCGTTTGGGTTGAAGACCAAAGGCCTCTGTAGCATATTTGAATTGATCAAACCATCTCTGACGGGGTGGACATGGTGAACGAGTTCCTGTTGGCATGGATTTGGCTTCTTGCTGAGGTTTAGCTATGGTCAAGCAGATCGAAGACAGGAAGAACAACATTTTTGTGGAAACACAGGGTTAAGATGTAGTTTGCCCCAATTGAGGGTTGGTAACTCTGTCATATCAATGTATCCGGAGGATGCGCCTGTTTGCTGTCGAACGCGTCTAGTTTAGAAGATGGATGTTCTGTGAGGATCCAAGTGTCAGATCCATTAGAATGGACAGAACAAGAGAGTTGTAGAAAGGGAAGTCGGTACACTGTCAAAACTAATTCAATACAATTCAAATCACTTTTTATTTCATACATAGTCCATATAAAGAAACAAACAAGACTATTAAAAAATTAATTAATTACTGTATTACAAAAAATGGAGAATTCATCAGCTACCAACATACAACAGTAAATTCCACCTAACACATGTTTCGACTTGGATGTAGTTGCAGATTGTCGAAACAAGAATATTACTGTTGTTAAGCATGTGATTACGAAATGTAAAAGGTGGTTCTTACACGATCAAAATAAAGAGATTATACGGATCACTCAGACTGTTCTACACATATTTTAAAATGCAAGATGTTTATAATTATTAAACTCTACAATAAATAGACAGATACCTTAATTAAAATTATCTTTGTTCATAGGACATTCATGTGATTTTGAAGACAATCTTTGCCTTACACAAGAAACTAATGACGACTTTAACTGGATAAGGCAATCGGGTAAGACTAGTTCTGGCAATACCGGACCTACAACGGATCACACTACAGGAACAAACGCAGGTAACATAGTGTATGGCAACATTTCATCCGTGTCTTGAAATTTTCTGGCACTCCTTGCAACGATGATTTTCACTAAGAATGAAGTTAAGGCCTACCTGTTTCATTCCATTCTCTTTCTCATAACATAGGAGGAATTTAAAAAAAATCTTTAAACCTACACCTCATTTTATCTTGAACCTAAAAAAGGACCACTCACTGAGCTTTATGATAAGATTTATTGTTTTGAAATAGCATGACACAAAATGAAATGTTTTAACAGCAATAAACAAGAGGAAGTTACTGTTAAGATGCATCCTTTCCATAAGTAAGTGACCGACTGACCAATTAACTAATTATTATAACTCGAAGAAATTAAATATTAAAAATAATGAGACCAATCGACCAACCAAACAACCGACCGACCAACAGAGAGTGATGCTTGGACGCATCAGGAATTTTATTTCATTAGTTTTAGTTTTTCATGTTGTGTTTGTACAGGATATTACATATACATTGAAACCAGCAGCCCTAGAAAGCCTGATGAAGTCGCAAAAGTATCGACACCAGCACTTCGATCTCAGTCCTCTATGTGTCTTATATTCTGGTACCATATGTGGGGCGAGCATATCGGAACACTTAGTGTTGTCGTCAATACAACCGACGGGCTCGTTTCACAAAAGGTCTGGTCCAAATCTGGGAACAGAGGAAATGTTTGGCGACCGGCCGAGGTCACAATCGATGTGCAGGAAACAGACTACAAGGTATCGTACCATAACTGATTGTTGCAAGGACGCCACCGTCAGCATATAACACTCACTCTTTGTGCCCTCCATTTGCTTCCCGTAAACATTTTATTGTGTTTAAACTACTACTCTTTATTTATAAAACACTTTATTTTCAGTCTCCATGTTCATATCCAATCTAATTCAACAACGTTGTGCCACCTGTTCTTGTGCTCTCAGATCTACTTCCAATTACAGTACTACTCTATTTAATATTGTACCATGCCATTTGAAGACCTGTGGTGAAAGGACCTATATGATTGCTGGCCTTAAGGTGTGGGATGCTCTTCATGTTGCTGTCCACGAGAGTCTCTTCTGTCTATTTTCAAGAAGAGCCTCAATTCCCACTTATTCAGATCATTCCAACTGTTACTTCTTGTTCCTATTTTCTTTCTTTTCTTTTTCTTTTCTGATTGTTTTCCTTTTCAAAAGACACTTGTGAACGCGCATAGAAACTTTGTATTTTTAGGTAGATTTTGCCGAAACACGTAAACGTTAACATTAACCTTGGTATTCACCATGCATAGCGTTAGCTCCACCCCTTTTGTAAACAAATGCGCATCCACCGGACTTACGTAAAAACGTAACTAACGTTTTGCCGAGTACGTTTAATCTGGAAAGTACCTTAGTTGTTAACGCAACTCCTCCTACTTATGGATAAATTATGACGTTATTCGTTAATGTTAACGTATTTCGGCAAAAAGTACCTATTCGCTCTATAAATAGTCAACAATACAAATATCAATATTTTTTTTAACCCCGTCGATGGTCCCCAAGCACTACTAATTAGAACTTCTTATGCCTGTTGTTGCTTTTTCGTATTATAAAAAATGCTTTAAAAAAATGTTTAATTCACACCATATTACATAAAAGTTTAACATGTGCATTCTTCAAAAATAAAAATCCTCATAAACGCAGCGTGGTAGATTTGAAGATTTGAAAAAATATCCTAATTAATAATTAGCTAATTAAGATATTATAACCACGTACAGCATGGGTCGTGGCTTATCCAGTAGAAGTAGACCAAGGAGGTTTTCACTATAAACCTCCTTGAGTAGACTTAGTGTTAGTCGAAACGTCGGCCCTTGTTTTTATCTGGCTTTTCACTAAAATCTAAACATCCGTAAAAAGCCAAACAACGGTTTGGTGGCTTTGAGTAATAATTCCCAGTAGTTTTCTTTATCTTTACCAGTCTTGTCGCTCTAATTGGGATTATGATCTATTGATATGACTCTGAAATTTGCAATTAAATGATTTTGTGAATTACAATGTTTTGCTACTGGTTGATCAAGCATTGATGTTTTGATAGCTGATACGACAGTGTGTCGGCATTCAGTGGTATAGTAGAGCTATGATAACGATGAATATGCTTATCAATTTGATTTATTTTAAAATTGAAGGTAATATTTGAAGGATACGTTGGAATCGACTATGCAGGAGATATATCAATTGATGACATCAACATTACAGATTCGACGTGTATATCCAATGGTGAGTTTTTTAACTCCTGCTAGACGGAGCTCCATAACTGACCGCCATATTAATAATAAATCAATCACACAACCAACCAACCAACAAATCAATCTATCGACCAATTAACCAACCAACCACCCAACAAACCAGCCAACCAGCTAATCCCCACCAACCAACCAACCAAACAACCAACCAACCAAACAACCAACCAACCAACCAAACAAACAACCAACCAACCAACCAACCAAACAACCTACCAAACAACCAACCAACCAACCAATTAGCCACCAACCAACCAACCACCAACCAACCCACCAACCAACCAACCAACCAACCAAACAACCAACCAAACAACCGACCAACCAAACACCCAACCACCCAACAAACCAGCCAACCAGCTAAACCCCCACCCACCAACCAACCAAACAACCAACCAACCAACCACCAACCAACCAACCAACCAACCAACCAAACAACCAACCAAACAACCAACCAAACAACCGACCAACCAATCAACCAACCACACAACCAACCAACCAACCAACCAATTAACCAACCAACCAACAACCAACCAACCAACCAATTAGTCACCAACCAACCACCAACCAACCAACCAACCAACCACCAACCAACCAACCAACCATATAGCCAACCAACCAATTAACCAACCAACCAAACAACCAACCAACCAACCAATTAACCAACCGACCAAACAACCAACCAATTAATGATCTTGCTGAATAGTCCAACGAGGTGACTAGTCCTCTATTTTGATCTGAAAACCAAAAATAAACAAAACAAAGTACTGAAAAACAAAAATAAAAACAGCTTTTTGCCCTGTTTCCTTGTTATATTTCTAAGTGGTTACGTACGTACGTTATGTTTAGTAATATTCAATAGTATCTCTTCAATAGTATCTCTTATTCTAATAGTAACCTACTCTCAAAGACAATCAAAGAATAGTAAACCAAGGTTTGTATTAGAAGCTTTAGGGTCTCTAATTTCTACAATGATATAGACTTTATAAAAGTGCCCATTTTACCATTTTTCTCTTTTATTAGGAACAAATGACGTGATAGGAATCAGCTGTACTTTTGAGGAACCTGAAATTTGTGGATATATTCAGGATGTAAACGATGATATTGATTGGATTTGGCAAAACTATGCTACCGAATCCATAGGCACTGGTCCAACGTCTGACCACACCCTCGGAACTGGTCTTGGTATGTAGGCTAATATACAAATCAAGTAATACAGAAAATTGTTCGGGATTTTAAATCGAGGGGAGGGAGGTAGGGAGGGAGAGGAAGAGAGGGAGGGAAAGAAGGAAAGAAAGAATGAACAAATAAATAAATAAATAATAAAAAAGTGTGTATTTTTTCCTCTTTAATGTGTATAAATGTGATCTAAAGTATATTGTTCTATTTATTAGGATTCTATATGTACGTCGAAACATCGTTACCCAATCAACCCGGAGACAAAGCTCGACTACAGTCGCCGTTTCAAAATATCACCTCTAGTACCTATTGTCTGGAATTCTGGTTTCATATGTACGGACCGACAGTGGAAGAACTGCGTGTGTTTGTAAAACTGTATGGAGAAACACTAACAACTCCAGTGTGGTCTTTAATGGGCAATAAAGGAGATTATTGGCATAGGGGAACGGTTGATCTTCAACCACAGAAGCAGTTTTCAGTAAGTAATGCACTTCTCAATGGTAAAATGAGTTTAGACTAAACAATGTCACAAGTATCACTCTAGAATGCAAGTATCAAGGGAATTATGTTAAATCATGGTTAGGCCTAAGTCTCCAAATTGATTAATAGTGCCACTCATACCTATTAAATACCCTTAGATTATGGGGCGGAAAGCCTCGCGTATAATTAGGGATTTGTCATATCAAACATGAGATTGCTTGTTCTTTGCCGTGAATGGTGCAAAGTTATAAAAAATGTCTGCGTATAAAAGGAATAACAATTTGGGCATATTGGAAAAAAGGATTTGTCGACCGACGGATTCATAGTTTTAAACAATTTTTACTTGAACAACACAGACAATTTTTGATTAACTCTTTGATTTATTTTGGCAATCATGTTTTAATTAAAATTTGGCGTTTTAATTGCAACATATAATTTTTATTGTACTTCTCCGTTTAGATTGTATTTGAAGGCATAGCAGGTTCAGCTAGATTTGGTGATATTGCAATAGATGATGTGAAGATTTATGAACAAAACTGTCCAATTGGTAAGGTTATCATTAGCAACCTTTAAGTAAACCAGGACTCAGACCGCACCCTTCATGCTAAAAATACGGAGTCTTGTGATCAGGCCTCAAGACAACAGACAACCACACAAACGTGGCGATATGACAATGTCTCATGACCGCACCCGAGACCTATAAGTCAAAGTTGTGCGACCAGGACTTCCGCTCCCGAGACTTACGAAAATAAAAAGGTCATTAGGACTCGGGATAGTACCGTAGACCTACCAAATAAGAGACAGTCACACGACCAATGACCAAACCCGAATCGAATGGAAATTTGCGTCGTCAGTGTTTCTTCACATCTGGACTGGACTCAAATTTGAAAGAGTTCAATAGTTCTATGTCATGACGAGTCATGACCTCGCCTCATTTTCATCATGTTTACGTCGAAATTATCTGTCATTCACCGATGTCATATATTCATTACATAATTGAATTGCCCAATATATGATATGATGATGGCATTGGCCGATCGTAATAGATGTTATCTAATAACATGCAAAAATCCTGAACAGATAGGCCTACGATTTTTCTCAAGATTTTATATTTCGTTTTGAAAACCACATTTTTTAAACTAAGGATTTATTAAGAAAACTCATTTTGTATGTAACTCGGCCTTTGGCATTACTGTATTATAATACTCGCATTACAAAGTTGTTTTTTTCATTAATGATACAATTTAACCTTCATAAACCATACTATAAAATAATGATGCTCCCAAAGTAAAACTATAGATTTGTAACAGGAAAAGAGACTGGTATTTATTTCCTGGGGAGGAACGTGTGTGCAAAATTTGTAATAGTGGGAACATTTATCATTTATTTTAATTTTTAATAATGTTTGTGTGGTAAATAAAAAGAAATTCTACCACGTTACATTATGTTTTATTAAAATTTATTGCTTAAAAAATTTAAGTAAAAAAACAGAAAATTTAATTTATTATCTTTGATTGTGTATCTCAAAACTTCAACATGTTTAAACTGCATATTAGACTAGTGAAATTTAAGAAAAATGTGACTTTTAGAGGCAAATTTTGGTAAAAGTTGGGTACCAGGCTATTTAGCATAATTTTGGTATGCTGAATCCGATTAACCCGGTTCCCAAGCACAAATTTGGGGTTTTGACC
>JAOTQE010017109.1:0-10811 GCA_025631205.1 Nesometra sesokonis | reverse complement strand
TGTATTTAAGTAAATTGTTGCAACAGGACCATATGCAAAACAGGTTTAAGATCCACACCTGATTATGTTTTTATCCTTATATTTTATATAAATATGTTTGAATAAATAAATAAATAAATAAACATCCCCTGAATACTCCACTGTCATAAAAAAAAATTCCAGAATAAAACGGTCATGTTATTCACATAATCATTGGGACGACTAAAAGACAGTACCAGGAATGATTACAAGCAGAAACCGCTAGGTTTCAAATAGACAATGTCATGTTAAGCTTAATGAGAACCGACCGATCACCAACCGAAAGGGTACCGTACGGAGATGTTTGAACGCATCTAAAAATACTGTAGGAAATAAAATAAGCCCTGTTGGGTTTAAGGCTTGAACCCAATTCAACTTATACCAATCATCCTCATTTTAAGAGTAGGCGGCATGTAATCTTAATGATGCCTTCCTTTTCTATCAGCCACTTGTATAGCTTGCCCTTTATACTACAGCTTTGAGATGAGTATTAAAAGTTACAGTTGAACCTCCCGTAAGCGGGCGCCCTCGGGTCTGGGAAAAGTGTCCGCTTACGGGAGGTTTCCGCTTACGAGAATTTCGACCGATAGAGGTTCGAAGTTGTATACGCCCTTATGTCTGTCATTTCACGGCCTTCTGAACACAAATGGCCTCTCAAATATCTAGACACCATAATCCATATTTTATTAAATATTGTTTATCATTTTAACGATTGGTTCAGATATATCTCTCAGACATTACAGTGTTAGACAATTTTGTGTAGAAATTTGTATTCGTTGTACAGAAAAATCCAAAATTTTCCGGGAGCTAAATTAACATAGGACTACAAAAATCGACATTTTAAGACGAACAAAATTTCCGCGTCCGCTTACGGGAGGTGTCCGCACAGGGTGGGTCAACTGTACGTGATATGAAAATTGAAATAATTATTATCCTTTGTGTTAATTGATATTAAACAGCTTTCTTGTAATTCTATAAACGCAATGTATGAGTAAGCCGTGCTTATGCTAATGTTTTCCTGAAGGATATATCAGTTTAAGGGGATCCCCGGGATTAAACTTTCTAGGGATAATTTCTAAAATAATTACAGTATTTGTAATAACAGATAAAATTTCACAACATTCGGACAATGAGATAATGCCACAAGACAGGTTGGAAAGCGAGTCCCAAATAAAATGGGTCTACTCCTCAAATTAGGGCCTACGCAGAACAATTAGAAGTTTCGAAAGGGTTGTGCTTGAAAACCAAAATCACAACAAATTTAACTCGCACTGCATGGAAAGATCAGTAAAAATCACATTAGAACAGAAATTGCGAATCCGTCGCGCCCATAATATAGTTACAGTAAAGTTGCGCCACACTAAAATCGACCCCAAAAATTAAAATAACTCATAAAACAATGTAAATTGAAATGACGTCTCAATCTACACAATGATTTATTATGTATATATCCTGTAAGTCCTTGATTTTGTATAATAAACCGAATCCATACTTGTTCTACAACACTCATCCACGTTTAAAACTTAAAAAAGTATATTTTTGTATTTGTTGCTGACGTCAGGTAAACCATTTTAACTTGTTTTTTCCAATTTACGTAACACTCTCTTATGTTCATATAGGCCGAATGTACACAGTTTCTGAAGCCATACGGTACATTTTATTTTTCCAAAATGCTAAATTTGTAATAGGAAGACGTTTAATTAGGAGTATTGTTTGATGAATTTAAATCTTCCAACATATTTGATAAAGTCATGTGTTTTCGTTTTCACCTCTACCAATAATTTTGTTTTTCGCTTTTTGTTTGTTATAAGTCTGCACATAACAGAAACTCGTAAGGCTTGAACAAAGTGATCTATAATTTAAGATCTTAATGTAATGGGATTATATTTTGAAGGGGCATGGTCAGGGTTGGTAGGGGTGGAGATGGTGGTCGGGGAGTGGAGTTCAGTGTTTTCATAAATATAATCAACAAAATTTGTAATTATACTGTAGTCGTACTCATTGAGATTGAGGTGTTATTAATTTTTAAGTTTCTTATACTTTACCTTAGTAGGCCTATATAGGCCTAATATTAGGCCTAATCCAAATTAACAAACCACAATAAGCCATTTCACGATTTCAAGTGCGCATGTGCAGATTAAGTTCAAGTGATAAAACGACGTGCGGAAATCATATTCCTTTCAATAATAGCCGCGCGTCGTTTTACTACTAGACCTTGGTAACGCACATGCGCAGTTGAAACCGTGAAGAAGCATATTGTAACACACCCTTAAAGTACAATGATAGACTAAAAACCCGGGGTTCTTACTAAAAATTTTGTGCACTTAAACACACAATTCATGCCTTTTATTTTTTTTTTAAAAAGTGTAATAATTAACAAGATACATGTGACATTTTGACAGAAAATTATAGGATATGGTTGCTCAGAAATGACAATATTATACATTAAAACAAGATGTTTAATTAGAAATATTGGTTGATGACGGTTAATTTAAAGATGATTTTATCATTTAATCATTAGATGTACATCTCCATTAGAAGGTTTTGTAAGGTCTTATCACAATGGTGGATTAGTCTCTTGATTGCTTAGCTGTAAAGTATATTCCTATCGTTTATAAATATTTAATATGATTTATGATATGAAGCCAGTGAGGTACTTAATTCAAAATTATCATACATTTCTTTGAAATTGTAGGGTAAAATTGTTCGAACACTCTAATGGGAATGTACACATAATGTAAAATAGGCCTAAGCACAACACTTATCACCTAAACTAAGGCCGTGTTATCCCGATAAAAATTATCCGATAAAAGTTCTGCAGAAACGGTTGTCTAACCTATTCTGACGTAATAAAATTATCCAATAATTATCCGATAATATTCCTATAATTATCCGATAATTAACCTAAATGCGATAATTTTTTTATCTTTGACACGGGGTCAACCTTGATCTTGCTTTTGGTGCTTCTTGCGAGGATTTCACCGCGGTGTAGCCAGGGTTTCACATGAAGAAACGATAATTCGCCAAAAAATCACCGGAAGTTAGTGGACTCGCATTACAATATGGCCTATACTGAGTTTGCGCAGTTGCAATTTTTAAAATTGATTTGATTGGATAATATTTATCGGATAATCTGAAATTCCTGCGGAAACACGGCCTAATGATGTAAACAATTGAAAATTCTCGATGAGCTCCGGCTCTGTCCCATCTTAAATGAATTTTGTTATTTTCTAAAACTCAGTTTGTTGACCGCTGACCTTTTAAATATTTAAAACAAATTTCAAAATATTTTTTATTTCCTTTTAAAACACTTGTATTGTCGCGCGTTGGTTTGGCTCAACGCGTAAAGTCTTTGAATTTAAATGTAAAAGTACAGGTTTAAGTCTCGCTGTGAACGATATTTTTATTACAAGTTTCCAACTGTTTATTTCCTTCTCACTCGTTGTATTGTCGAGCGTTAGTTTGGTGCAGCATTAACTTTTGAGTTAGTCTGAAATTACAGGTTCAATTCCCGTTGTGGACCATCATTTTAAACAAGTTTCAGACTGTTTATTACTTCATTCTAAAACACTTTTCTATTTTTGAGCAGTTAGTTGGCCGACAGGGTAAGACATTTGACTTGTAACGTTAAATGAAATGTACGAACTGGTTCAATTCATCTTCACGACTGTATACACAATGTTACTTAAGCCTACTTAATCAGATGGGTAGTTCTAGATCTCGGCCTAACCGGAGCTAAAAACCAGATAGTGCTGTGCTAGTTCTGTAATTAGCCCGTTAGCATTGATAATTTCTAACTTTAATTCGCTTGAATCAAAGCCGGCTTCTGTTTTTCTTGCCTTATTCAATAGCTTTTTAAGTTTACGTAAATCAGAAGCTAATTAAAAAATCAACGAAGTAGAAGATGATATTAATTATGTCTTTAATAAATATTACAAAAGCTGTGCTCCTCCCAAATAATAATATTTGCTTTTAGAACTTACTCTAAAAGATGTATAAATATATTTGAGAAAATTAAAGTCAGCTTCTGGTTTTATGATTTCTTTAATAGCTTCTCAAGTTTTTTTTAAAAAATAAATAATGCAGAAGATTACATTAATGTTCTTAATAAAACAATATTATAAAAGCAGCGCTTATCCTAAAGAAATATAATATTTTCTTTTAGAAGTTTTGAGAGATTTATAATATAGCCTAGGCCTATTCAAGAAACTTAGGTCAGCTTCTGCTTTTTATGATTTCTTCAATAGCTCAAACTTACGTAAGTCAGAAGATATTTAAGAAATAAAGAATGGTAACGTTCTTAATTAAAATATTATAATAGTACCACTTATCCTAAAGATAATATAATAGTTGCTTTTAGAAGCGTTGAAAGATTTATAGCCTGTATTTAAGCTTTTTATAATTTCTTCAATAGCTTCTCAAGCTTGTAAGTGGCAACCTATTAAGAAATCAACAAAGCAAAAGTTTACATTATTGTTCTTAATGAAACTTTATAAAAGCAGCGCTTATCCTAAAAATATATTGTGTTTTTATAAGCTTTGAAATTTTTGTAATATATTTTAAAAAAATACTTAAGTGTACTTCTGTTTTTTTGTGTGTGAATTCTTCAATAGCTTCTCAACCGTACTAAGTAAGAAGCTATTTAAGAAAACACCAAAACTTTCAAAATTTACTTAGGCCTATCTTGTTGACCGATTGTAAGGTCAGTCAATAGGGGATATAAATGACCCCTTTCAGGACTACAGAAAATAAAATTCTTTGAAAACGTTGGAAGCCCTCACTTTTGATGTTTGTTCACTGGTGAAAATAAATGCAATACTATGTACTTAATTAATCAACCGGGTGCTTAGACGGCTCGTCCTGACAGTTAAAAACGAATAAAAACAATCTATTGAAAAGCTACAATTTCGGCCACCAAATAAAATACTGTAAGGCTTTAAGTACCTTACACAAGGCCAAAAGCAATAAACTAGTTAAAAACTACGTAATGTTGTCTTTAGATTACATTACGCTTTATGTAACCTAATCAATATTCGCAGAAGATTCTATTTAAGTCAATATTACATAAGTAGTTCGTTTTATAGGGCTATTGTTAATGGTGTAACGTTCTTAATAATAGATTTAGTATTCCACTAAAATAATTATCCTACGCTATTGATAAATAAAAGGCATTAAATAACGATTACCAATCACTGTCAGCCTAATGAGTCCGTCCATTGATGTTTTTATACTGATGTAGACAGATTGTACCAATAACGGATAAAGTTCTTCGCTTAAACAACTTAGGCCTAAGTCCAGATAAGTTGTTATTAACAAAAATAATTATTAAGTTTGACAGGCTCTCAGTAGGCCTATATCTATCCAAGAAGGTGTGTGGGGACTGCTGTGTAGAATTGCAAATCAATTATATATACTATAATTTGAGCAACGTTTGTCTGTCTGTCTGTCTGTCTGTTTGTTCCTCTACTTCTCCCAGGTCCTTGGTCCGATCTCCATCAAACTTGGTGGGTAGATGCAGGTTTACTGCGAAATTGACCTTAAGGGGTTCATTTTTGGAAAGATTAAGGTCACTTGGGTAAAAGGTCAAATAACTGTTTTTGCTACTCTTTGGACCCATCTTGGGCAAACTTGGTGGAAGCAAGCAGATTCAGACCAGAATTGTCGATGATGGTTCACAGGGTAAAAGGACGGGTAATTTGACTAGTACAATCAAATTCTGCTCAAAATTGGATAACCAGTTGTCCAGGTAAAGGGACTTAGGGATTAAGTTGAAATATTTCAGCTATGAAGACATTTTCCAGAGTGGTTTGCTTGTTGAGATTTATACAAATTATATTGGTCTCCAATACGAGCGAAACCTAGAAACAGGTTGAAGTGTTATTCCTGCATAGGCCTATTAAAAATCGCGTAAAGGAGCGCAAAACGAGCGCATGTACTGTAATAATTAACAAATAGTCCACAATTGTGCCTCTACGCGCGCTTTGCTGAACGCGCGCGTAACAAGTTGTCTTTTTGTCCCGTCACTGACGTTGAGAAGCAATCATCGACTGATAGTCGAAAGAATCTACTTTCTAGATCTAAATTAGTATTATCTTTTGCAGTGTTAGGCCTAAACTTAAAAGAAATATAAAATATTTACCGTATTCAATGATACCTCAAGCATGATTAATGAGTCGGTTTGGTAGGCCTTTTTGATTATTTTAGATGCGTCCAAACATTTCGATATTTAACTATGTCGGTTGGTCGTCGGCCCGCATTACGTTTAATATAATACAAAATTTCCTCAAGTTATAATCGTTAGGTTTGAAATTAACAGGCAGTTTGTGTTCAGTCATTTTATTGGTAGTCGGTCAGTCCGTCGGTCAGTTTAAAGTTTCTTAGTTCATGAAAGACAACAAAAGTAGTTTCTTATTAAGGAATGCACGGGTGGATCCAGGACCCGCCTAAAAGGGGAGGGGCGCACTTTTCCACTCCTGGTGTGCGTGGTTGCAATTTTTTTTTCCTGACGAACAAAGAAAAAAAAGGTACCAATCTTAGGGTAGTTAAATTCTTATAATTGGCATTTAGTTCTATTTAGCCGGTGGTAATCACTGTTTGGTGAGCTGACCCGTAACTCGCTGATGATCTACGATTAGATCTTATACCACTCCACTCTCCTTGTATTTCGGCTGGGGAGTCAAAATACAAGTTAATAGCGCCGTCTTTCTGATGAGACGTTAAGCTGTTGGTCCGTGTACAGCATGACTTATGTGTACGTTAAAGAACACAGTGCACTTCAGAAAGGCGTGAGGGTTTTCTCCATCTGTCCAATCACCACCAGAAGGAATCCACTGGAAACAAGTACTTGGAATTTCATGAGCTATCCTTGATATCTCGCGACACCGATACTGTAAATCAAATCAAATAAAAAATATCGGACTGTTCACCTATTTACTAGTAAGATAAATTAATGCGAAGTAAATTTTCCAATTAATGCTTATGTTTTAACGCAGATACACAGATGAAAGAAAAAAATAGTAGTGCTATTAATAATGCTAAAATACAGTAGGCCTATATTTTCAAACAGAGGCTAGGCTCAAAATTTAGACTTATTCCGATCAAACTATTACCTATGTAATGTGTTTATTTTCTTTTTCTATTTTTTTTTTCTCTTTCCAAAACTTGTGAAAGCGCATAAATATAGACTTTGTAATAACGCGCTCTATAAATGACCAACAATACTAATAACAATGATAATCCTATAATTTATTAAGAAAATGAAAGTAAATTTCTGCTTTTGTAGATTTCTTCAATAACTTATATTAACTTAAGATTAAGAAGCTATTGAAGAATTATAAAAAAATATAAGCTTTCTATAGTATATTTTTTCTTAATCATTGATAGCAGTCGGTGTATGCCTACCCTATATTTAATACAATTTATGTTGCATGTTTTTAATGCATGTAGGCCTACCTCTAGGCCTAATATTTTAACAGGCTTACGTATTGTTATTCTTTTTAATGTTTTGAGCGGACAGTCTGAGCCAAATTTTCGCTATTCTAATTCAAACTGACAACCTATCCATTTGATTATTTTAATGTAGTACTTAAATCGGATTTAATAATTATATTAATTGATATAAGATATTATTAAGACTAATTGATTATTGATTATACAATTTTAACAATTCCACATAACGGGAAAGTGTTGTTTGATCAATTGAACGCTGATTTGGTAAAGGTGGACAGCAGTTTAAATTCTCTTATCAATAGATCAAGTAGTAACTCCTTGTATAGTCCCATTCAAGCTTTAGGGTAACTGGCGCCAGTCATAGAAATCAGTCTGGTCGCAGACATCTTCAGTTGAATGTAAGTGGGGGATATCTAACACTCGGATAAAAGAGTACGCCTCATTTAACACGCACCAAAGATTCAACTCTGACAAATGAGTGTCTATTTTGGAAGGTGAAGATATTAGGCTATTATTTGTATTTAAAATCATGGCTCTTTGTGAACGAAAGTTTGACGTGTGTCTATGTGACAGGCAGAGGATCTTGATTGTGTGAAAGGGATTTATTCGTCAGTCTTAATGGAAGATTCTATAGGTTTACAAGTACTTTACTAATCTTCTTGCTTCCTTAACTCAGTTCTCTAACGTAATTATAGATGTTAATTCGGCATTGTGTAAACTATCTTTACTTGAGACTTATGGGTTGGTTTCCGGTTTTCGCTTCACCAATTAAACGTTTCTGTCCTGGAAAACACTACAGTTGATTTCAGTGTATGGGCCGATTTTTTTTTTATCAGCTTTTGTTACAATTTGAAACAAACTTTAATTTCCAACAAGTTTGGCTGTTTAGAAAAAAAATAAAATGTTACATTGTTTTGTTTACATCCGTAAATGACCGTAACGGTACAATGGCAATAATTGATTCTTCATTAGCGAATATCATTGAAATTGTTTTTTTAATATATTTTTATAAATGAATAAGTGTTAAGCAGAACAATAATTCATTTTCAACAACGATTTTATAATTAAAATTAGACCGAAGTTGTTTTAATTAATTTGGTTACATTAGTAAATAAAGAAAGGAAGAAAATTATTTATTAATCTCGTCTTTAATAATGATAACAAAGCTATTCATTTTAAAAAGAAAACTAATCTTAAATGAATCATTTTCCAATACATTAAAAAAATCTTTAAGGGTGTTGATAGTGTTTTCGTTAATTTAAGGGTTTTATAATTGTGCTGTACTAGCTTTCAATGAAAATTTCAAAGGATTCTAAACTTTTTTTTTTATTTTAAACACAAAACGCTTTAATCAAGTCAAAATATTTTACAGCGTGTGCATATGCTGAAAGCTTATAAAACTTATTTGTTTGTCCTCTTTCTTGTATGATGCCGCTTTGTTTAAACAGTTTTTTGTTGTTTTATAATTGAAGTGAAAACGACAGAAATAATTAGAAAATGTGTATAATTTGGATTAAAATTAACGGAAATGTGGTACTTATAACGATGAGCACCAGTAAAAATCAACCCCGTACAATTTTAAAATAAAAATAGTTGTGCTTTGTTGTAGGTAGTTATTTCATCAACGTTAAATGAATAATGAAGCACCAGCAAGACAAGATGCTGATTAAAAAAACCAACCTCGAAATCAGCATGCTCTCTATATTCTAGGCCTATGTAGGCCTACGTTCATTGATTTTGTTATGACTTGTAGGCCTATTATAATTAAGTGCAGTAAGTGGAATTTCAACTGTAAGTTATGGTACTATTATTATTAAATCAATCCACAGTTTTGGTATCAAACAGTGTTGTAATTTTCTGACTTATTCATTTAATAATTACTGTATATTTTTCGAATAACTTTTCTATAATATACAATTGTTTAAAAATAATGATGTTCCCAAATAAAACAAATAATTCTTTATAGTTCATTCCTAAATTGCAAACATCTCCCCACAATGTAAAACTTGTTACGGTATTTGATTAAAATGTTCATAATTGTGGCAGAGCCAATCCAAATGAGACATAAGTCGGAAAGTTGAAAATTGAGTTTTTTATGGATTATAAACTATCTTTAACATACAAAAATCAGTTTCATACGAAGTTTCGTTGCAAAGTTATGAACAAATAAAGTTCGAACATTTAAAATGTAAGTTTTGAGAAAACTGCATTTCAAAATTGTTTATCAGTATACATTGACTAAGCAAGGTCATTTTAACTTGCATTTTTAATACATTTTTTGATAATATACATAAAACTGGTTAAGGTAGTATTAAAGTTGAATGTATGAACTGTATATTTTTTAAATAAATTAAAATTTAAAAAACATTGACCACTTTTAAATTTCTGCATTGTGGAAAACTAGCATTTGCGGCTAATGTCTCATTTGGATTGGCTCTGCCACAATTTGAATTTACTGTTCATTATGTCAATTCTTTTTGCAAAATTAAAAAGTTATTACTATAATTATTAGGCTTATTATTATTTTAAAAAAATCAAATCGCGCCTACTAAAAATAATTTCCCGATCGACCCAAGTTCTTTCAAAATGCTGCGATTGACCCAACACGAAGTTTTTTGGTCTTATTTGAGTTTAAATAGTGAAGTCATCTCTATCTAGGCCTAATTAATAAGAGTTTGTAGGGGTGTATTAAAATGCAAACATAGAGGTAGAAAAACCACACGAAACAATGAGAGCTGTCAATTTCCTGAATCCTTTTTTATTTGATTAGTGCAATTGTATCGTTCCTCATTCATTAAGTCATCAATGCTCCCTAATTACCCTGATTGACACGTCGCTAATTCGATTATTAAGTCGACCCATTAATGGCCATGAAAACGTTCACATTAAGGCCCTCTACAGTCCTATCTCTACTCACAATTGTCGATAGATGGCGTCCTATAATATAGATCAGAGCTGTCCGCACTTTGACGCTTAAAATTTTTGTTGCTGTTAATTAGATAGTAAATTCTACTACGATAGGTCATTTAAAATCATTAAATGTGATACAATCTAATAAAATGAATAGCAATGAGAGAATTAACTGAAGATACATTTTTAGTTGTGTAAAAATACTACATTTTTTATTGTTATTCCAATCCATAATGCCTTGCTGATACATTGAAATAATTTTATTTCAAAATATGTATAAATTTTGTAATGAATCTTACTGCACTATTCAATTATTAGGAGCTAAAACGTCTCATGTATCTTTTGATTATTTTTCATTATATTACATACTGTAAGCTACTTAAACTAGGCTAAATGTTCAGGGGCGGAGCGAGACATTTTCAAACGGGGGGGGG
>JAOTQE010017098.1:0-10811 GCA_025631205.1 Nesometra sesokonis | reverse complement strand
TGAGAAGACCAGAGCCTACTATCTTTCCTCGGGCCTGCGGCCCTCTGGAAGATAGTAGGCTCTGGCCTTCTCATCACCTCGGGACAGTAGATCTCACTATTTGTATATTAGATGCAATGTGTAATATTTACTATCTTTCCACTGGCAGCAGCTGTGGTATACTCTCCTCTTTGGATATGGATGTTCATGTGATTCGGACGGCCTTGTTGATAAACACTCCCAAGTTCTTGTCTCAAGATCATATACATGTATCTAAAAGAAAATTAACATCAATAAATTACTAATTAGGCTTAACAAAAATCTTTATGTTTCCCCAGTCAGACCGACCCAAAAATCAGGTTGCCATTTTTTTTCCTAAACTATCTAATGTGGCTATAGAGGTCGCCTCGACCAGTCTAACTTTGGCTTGAAACATTAGAGAAGATTTTATTAAAAAATTTTGACACAGTAAATATTTTTGTATATAACTTCGGTTTATATGTTGTAAATGTGTTTGTTAAATTTGTATGATTAAGAATAGGTTTAAAAGTATTCATATTCATTCATTCATAAAATAATATAAGTTAACAAAAACGAAGTAAAAGATTGAAAGAAGAAAATGAAATAAATCATAGAGCGGCTCAAAAAGGATTCCGAAAATAAATATAAAGTATGTGTTTAACATAATTTTGGGACATTAAACATCAGAGGCTAAATGTCCAAGGAGCCTATCACGTTTCATAAATAAACATATAGCACAAGGCTACAGACTTATCAACCTTATATTTCCATGCAAGTATCTTCGCTGATACATCATAGTACACTAGGCTTCAAAGAACGACTTGTAACGACAACAAGCGATAAAAATCAAACATGGTTGATATTTGGCAACTGAAAGCGACAAATGGTGACCTTTATCGCCATAGTAAAGTACATTACAATTACTGAAGGATTTTTCTACCTGAAAAATCGCTTTCAATCGATTGAATTGGTGTGTAGTGTGCTGCTGGCTTGAGTTTACAATCTAGTTGCTATAATAAATCTATAGGTGAGACCTACACTTTTTAATGTTTTATTAAATGTTTTTTTTTTATGTTTTTATCATGTCAACATAATTTGCAATTTAGCCATTTTGGCTGGTATGTTTTATGTCTTTTTGAATTAGAATAAAATACCATTTAATTTAAAGATGTATTTTCACTCAAAAATAACCAATAAGTCATAACCATTACTTTTGAAATTAACTTGCTCATATTAAAGTAACATCAAAGTTATGAACTTGAGAATAGAAATTACTATATTTAAAAAATTGTTTACTAAGAGTTTTACACTAAAATTTTACCAAAATTTTAGAGGCTTCCAGCCTTTTTATGGATTTATTGCTAATTTTAAGCATTATAATATTGCAAAGTAAGGGTAAATATTGTTTTAATATTCTACTTTAGGGTGGAATGATCAGAATGTCGATATTTCTTCAAAATAAGCAAGTTATTTTCAAAAAACAATTGTTTGTCATTTTTCAGTTGACAATACATCTTTAATAAACTCTTACCATGTTCATAAAATGAGGTCTATATGATAACTCGTACCAACTATTTCCTATAACAAACATTTTATTATTGTGTATAGCGATTGAATGTCTGTACATTCCTCTGCAAAGCGAGTCCTCAGAATAATCATTTGGTAAGTTCTCATGTAGTTGCTTCCATGACTTTTTACAGAGATTAAGTTCATGAAGTTCAGAGTTAAAATGAAATTCTCCTGGTACGACTTGACGACAACCTCCAAAAACATATATGCAACCTTGATGTAAGCACATGGCCTAAAAAAAAAAACATATTACAATATGGCAAATATTTTGATTATTACTCTTACCGTATATCAAACTTGATAAATATTAAAATATAAAAAATCAAATAGTAACAATTTAAAAATAATAATGAAAAACAACATATTTATTGTTGATTTGTGTAACCACTACTACTACTGCTACTACTCAATTATGGCTACAGTAGAACATAGCAATAATAAATACTTTTCTTGTTTAAGAAATAATCCACAAAATAAACACCAAAAATCAGTTGAAATGGATGATAAAAGAGGAAGTCACATACAGCTGAACCTTTCATAAGCGTACACCCTCGTTAAGTATTGTTTATTATTTTCAAGTTTGGTTTAGTAATATGAATCTCAGTCATTACAGTATAAAGACAATTTTGTACAGAAATTTGTTCGTTGTATAGAAAAATAACTAAAATTTTTCTGGAAGTCTGATTATGGGAAGCATATTAACATACAAAAAATTGAAATTTAAGACAAAAAGTGTCTGTGTCCACTTACGGGAAGTGTCCACTTAAAAGCTGTACCAAATGTACTGATTAGATAGGAAGACCAAACAGGCTTCTGAATGAGTTGCCGTTATGGGAGGTGTCCGCTTACAAGAGGTGTCCGCACAATTGTAATGTGTACAATTTGTCACATTTTTATCTTTAAAATCTTTAGTTTTGATTTGACTAATACAGTTAATTTGGAAATAATATGTAGTTTTTCAATAGATTTCAAGACACTATTGTAAAAATAGTATACTTAGGACTCACTTGAGACATTATATTTTTATAGTGCTTTAAAACTTAATTCACTAAATTTGCTTTACCTGACCATATTCTCCTGGTGGTGATTCTCCAGCACATTCGAATATATTTCATACTCACTTCTTACGTTAATTTGGAAATAATATTTACTTTTTCAATGGTTTTAAGGCACTATTGTAAAAATGGTATACATAAGACTCTCTTGAGACACTATATTTTAATAGTGCCTTGATACCTATACACTATTTGCTTTATCTTACCTGACCATACTTTCCTGGTTGAATCTCCAGCACATTCCAATAAATTTCATACTCGTTTCTTAAGTTAATTATTTGGAAATAACATACTTTTTCAAGGGTTTTCAAGGCAGTATTGTAAAAATAGTATACATAACGACTCTCTGGAGACACTATATTTTAATAGTGCCTTGATACCTAATATACTATTTGCTATATCTTACCTAACCTTTTCTGACGGTGATACTCCAGCACATTCCAATACATTCCATACTCACTTAAGTTACTTATTTGGAAATAACATGTACTTCTTCAAGGGTTTTCAAGGCACTATTGTAAAAATAGTACACTTAAGACTATCTTGAGACACTATATTTTAATAGTGCATTGATACCTATACACTATTTGCGTTATCTTACCTGACCATACTTTCCTGGCGGTGATTCTCCAGAACATTCCAATACATTCCATGCTAGCGTCTTAAGGTTTAACATATGGATTTTCTCATTGCTGTTTGAGCCCCATGGAAATCCTGTGCCGCCAAACAACAATAGAGTTTTGCCAGATAGTACCACTACAAAAGAAACAAAATAATATTCAAACTCTATATAAAAAAATATTTTACTAGGGCAATGCACGTCTAAATTATGGATACAAAAGATTTTAATAAGAAACCTGGGTTAATATTACATGCATGTCTTTTACAACCTATTAGAGTATGAGTTAATATTAGAGTATAGGGGCACTATTTACTATAATGTATACACTTGAAATACTTGGAATTGTGGATGCTGATTGGTCAATCACCACCATTCATCACAACCAAAAAAGTGAACCTTGTTCAATTTTCCCAATTCATTTATGATGAATTTTGACTTCCACCAATCTGGATCAATGAATGATGCCGCATAGAGAGATTTCAATGAAAATGCTGTAGTGTTAGCTTAGTAGTTTTGTGAAAAAAAAACTGTGAAAAAAAACATAGGGACCATGCCAGAACTGTTCTACTGCAGTAACCAACCTACTGTAGTTTTTTTGGTGACTGCGTCGACTCACAAGGTCACATCTTAACATGTTGTTTTCAGTAATTATCTTTCAGCTGCTGAACTAATACCGTTGTAAGTGAATTACTGCAGTGACTGCAGCAGGATAATTTTGACATGGTCCCTTAATTAACAAGAACATCAGAATATTACACAAGGTTCAATAAAGTTCACAAAGATGTGTATACTAGACCTCCAGTTTTAAAGGTTGACATGTGAGCCAACAGTGTATGCTGACAGTCACTTGTTCTGCTACCGGCATCTCAATAGCTGACAGCTGCGGTAAAGTTTTGTACACTGATGCCGCAGCACTAGCTTTTGAACGTATCCAATTTAACAGCTAATCGTGCAAATTGTGCGCTGTGTGCAGTGAATGCACGCCTTTTCCTCACATTTTGCAATGCACTATGAATGCAACAATTCCACAATTGCACGCTTCCAATCTGCAACATTGTGTTTATGCACAAGTATAGGATATAAATGCATGCATAGTGCATTGCAAAGTGTGAGGGTAAAGCTCACGTTCGGTGCACACAGTATACCTTTAACATTATTAGCTTTTGCAGCATCAGTGTACAAAACTTTACCACACATGTCAGCTATTGATGTGCAGAGGCAGCACAAGTGACGGTTGGCGTACACCGTTGGCTCACATGTCCACCTTTAAAATTGGAGCAACTTTAACATTATTATTTGTTAATATATCAAACATGTTAAAAACTTTTTGCTGCACTGTTGGTACACAAAATTTACCGCACATGTGAGTTGCCATGCGGCGGTGCCAGAAGCGAATACTGGTGTACGGCAGTGGCTCATGTTGTGTGGTGGCCTTAAGCAGAGCTTTTAAGGAGAGCTTTGCACCCATGTTATAACTACTGAATAGCTTGCAGTATCCCTGCTTCAGCCACCAACTTGGCAACATGTCCTTGAAATTCGCTTCCCAATTGGCTACAAAGAACTAAAAGGTATTGGGTATGGAAAACAGGATTTCTTGCCTCGAACAAAGCATCCATTCAAAGACGTCTATATGAAGAGAGACTATCTAATGTGGCTATAGAGGTTGCCTAGACCAGTCTAACTTCGGCTTGAGATGTATAGAAAAGATTTTTTTAAATATTATATAAAGAAGACATAGACTATGTATATTTTAAGGTAAATAAATAAAAGTAAATGTATTTGACAAAAACGCAATGTATGTAACTAAACTAAATATTATTAATCCTAAAGTGATATATCAATGAAAAAGTTATACAAAATCAAAGATTGAAAGAAGAAAAAGTAAAGAAAATATTGAGCGGCTTAAAATAGTTTCCGAAAATAATATAAGAAGTATGTGTTTATACATCATTTGGGGACATTAATCATCAGAGGCTAAATGTCCAAGGAGCCTATCATGTTTCATAAATGAATTCAAATTTTAGACTATAGAAATAACATGAATAACTTACTAGACATAGATGCTGTTTCAGCTGGAGGGTGACCGTGGGTACAAATCTCATGCCACTCACACGTAGTTAGATTAAATGACCATAGCTGAAAATAAAATATTTCGTATCCGTAAGAAAACAAACTACTTAAAGATGTATTGTCACTCAAAAATGACAAAAATGTCATAACCATTAATTTTGAAATTAACTTGATCATATCAAAGTAACATCAAAGTTATGAACTTGGGAATAGAAATTAGTGTATTTTAAAAATTGTTTAGTAAGATTTTTACACTGAAAAATTACCAAAATTTTAGAGGCTTCCAGCCTTTATGGATTTTTCCTAATTTCAACCATTTTAATAATGCAAAGTAGGGGTAAATATTGATTTAATATTCTAAGTTTGGGTGGAATGATCATAATTTATATATTTTTTTTCGCAATAACCAAGTCATTTTCAAAATCACTTTTTTGTAATTTTTCAGGTCACTGGTGACAATACATCTTTAACTATACAGTATACAGGTGCAGTTAAAAAGAAAATAAAAGTTAAAATAGGCTATAAATAATAGTTGTATGTGGCTTTGCTCACTCTAACCATTCGCCAAGTCGCCACTGGCTACTGGAAGTCTCATCTGGCCAAAATAATAATGACATCTTTAGCCAAATTGGCCAAATGAAAATCCTCAAAAACAGTTCATTTTGAAGCCATTTATATCAGGTTTTAAAAATTTGGCTAAAAAAAAACTGGCAACCTTTAGCCATTTTGGCTATGGAAAAATTGACCCTAGCGTGAGCATATGGTAAAGCCAAGGCAAAGGAGTGATAAGTTGAACAATCATATAAAATCTAAAACTACACATTATCATCTTTAACAAGCAAAAAAATCAGTTTGTTACAATGTTTCATTGTGAAGTTACGAATCAAAGGTCAGGGGTGGAACCAGCGGAGCTCGAAAGAGGGGGTCCGATGTAAATTTGGACAAACACAAGTGTGAAATTTTAACAGCAAACTTGACGGCAACAGGCATGGGTACAGTGCCCGCCTAGGGCCCGGGAAAACTTTTCTCCACTGATGCTTTCTGGGGCACTTTTAGAGGTCTAAAGTATGCAAAAAATATTATTTTTCCAAGTCAAAGGAGGGGAGGGGCGGGTCCGTTGGGCCTCCCTCTTGGATCCATGACTTAAGATTGTGACTAAGCAGGGTCATTTTAAATAGCATTTTTGAACATTTTTTTATCATATATCTGAAACTTGTTAATGTAGTATGTTTGATGTTTAAACTGTATCTTTAAACATTTGAATAAATTTGACTTGTTTGTTTCTGCCCATTATGGAAAACTAGCTTTGCGACTTTTGCCTCATTTAGCACTGATCTGCCACATCTGCCTACTTTTTAACTAGCCAAGGTTTAAAGTGCAAAGAGCTGCCAAAAGAAAACTAAAATATTGAATTAAAAATTCAGTAGTTATTTTGCTAATTTGAACTAAAAATATCTAGCTAGCGGTAGAAAATTCTCCCGCAAAACAAATTCTAGAGTTAGCATTTGTACCTCTTTAAAAACTTTATTATAAATTGGCGTGGTTAGTATGTTATCATTGTCTTGTACTTCTTCATCAAATGAGAATTGATATTCAGGATGATAGCCTCCATAGACAAGAAGATGCCCATTATTCACTACACAACAATGACCACTTCTGGGATATGGTTGAGTTTCCTCATTATAACCTGTAAGAAAATAACAGAATGAAGAATTATGAAAAGATGTGTAAAAATTGACAGCCAAGTTTACAGTACACACTGAATGACACTTAGTGCTGAAGCATTAATTTCCATAGTGGTTCAGTACAATATCAAAGATAACTAGAGTGCACTCCAAGAGTGCGTCTCCATGAATTCTTAATTCTCTTTCGTATAGATTTATCATGCATATTACAATTTTCCAGTAACAATGTTTCATAGCTAACCTGCCTAAGAAAAGCTTGTGATATAGACTACAAGCATCAGAAACTGGTTTTATAAAATAATTAAGTTTTAAAAAAAACAATACCGAGTATAGATCTGTTTAAAATGATATTTAATCCATGCAACAAAGCATCTCACCCAGTGACAACTCAGGGGGGATGGTCCCCCTCTGAAATGGCACTACAAAATTCACGTTTCACAACTCTAAAACTATGGTAAAATATGAATATTGTGGGCGCGAAAACCACCTTCAGGGACCAGGAAAACACGAAATTAGAGCCAACAAGGTTTTTTTTTTTTTTTTGCTCATCAAATTCTAAGCAGGCTCTGGGGTACCTGAGCGAATTTTAAAAATTTAACTACGTCCCCACCATAATTCAAAATCGTTCCGCCGCCCCTGGCTGAGACCATGATAAACAATTTTGTCAACTTTCAGTTAAAATCTTTTGCTGGTTCTCTTGATATTAGGTCCGGGACATTTTCGAAGTTATCACCCTACAGTACCAAAGCATAAAAAATAACGGCTGGAGGAATTTTTTTTTAACCCCCCACCCCACCGCCATTGTGGTAGTGATCTCACATTAGGCCAGATCGTCCATCATTATCGTAGGCTGATGCAAATACAACGCACATACCAGCCCACCAGCCTACAGCAAGAACTGATCATTGTAGGCCTATGTCTAGTTTTTTGTGTACACCCTTGTGAGCTTGAGAATCAATTAATTGTTTTAATCGTTTATTAATTTATGTTAAAGAAAAATAGCGCTTAACCCTCTATTTTTACCATCATAAAACAGTCACACTAATGTGGTCGATCGCAAAGTTAAATTAAACATTACTGTGAAAGCCCAAAGAGCTGTTAATCCAATTCAGTATGATTAAGAAATGTAAGCAAAATATGTTAATTTGGCTACAGAATTTATTGGGAAAAACATTGACTAATGAGCTTCTTGACAATTATATATCCGCCACTAAGTTTATTTGAAAAAAAAAGAGTGATAAATCTAGTAGGCCAAGTTACCGTAACACATACAAAATTTAATAAAGTGACAAATAACAATGTGGGTGGGTCTAGGCCTAGCCCTAGCCTAGGCAAGAACTACTGGATACTCAGTGGATACTACTGTGTATTATTATAGTATACAGAAAATTTCCTCCCTGCAGCTAGGCAATGGCATTCTTTGTGCTGGTAGAACCTAAAGCATCACAATGGCCGAATGCACCTTTTTGGCCTTCAACAATATCCTGACTGACATACCAAAAATGTGATATCTAAAACATAGGCAGGCCTAGGCCTATACCTAAACACTTGGTCTAGGCATAATATTTAATTTTCTAAAGAAATGGATCACGTATATAGTTCTATGACTTACTAGTTAATGAAAATATTCTATGGTACGAATCGTCCATGCAATTAATTATCCAGTTATCGAATGTACTCACGATACCCTACCACTGGCCACTAGCACACAGATGATGTAGGGCCTGTAGTTTATCTATATTTCAACTAATATCAGAGTACTATAATTAAAATAAATCCCGTATAATTCTAATAAATGTACTAACCATTATGATCTAATGATGAAATCTGCACAAAGTGACCAATTTTTAAAGGCAATGCCATTATTGTACTTTCATAACAAAAACAATTTCGGAAAAATGGAACCTTGCTTAATGGCGCCCTCAAACGTCCCTAAAGCCACGACGACAACACACAACAAACACACCCACGAAAACAACTACCATCAGCACGTGGTGCACCTCTGTGTGCGTACCTGTTGTAAGTTGGAAATGGTTTTGTAGGCTATAGGACCTGGTCAGGCTAGGCCTATCAGAGACATTATGTACATGTTAATTTACTCGATAGAATTACTCTGACCTAGGCTAGGCCTACCAAGCCTGGGAACCATCCTTCCTCCTCAGCCAGTGGAGTGCAGACGTTGACGTTTCCCTGCCTTTCTAGGCTAGGCTACATTCTAAGTAGGTAGGGGCCTACTCTAGCGGGGTAGATCGTTTTCGGCCGCCGACAATTTGTATGGAACGCCATATTCAACTAACTTGTTCAATTTCGAGCCAAAATCATGTGGACTGTTTGTAAAATGTACGGATATTATCATATAACATTAAAAATTATTTAAGTTTGAAGATCAAATGATTGTTGAATTGTACTTTATCAATAATTTTAACATTCTGAGCAAAGAAACTAGCCTGAAAAGGCGAACAGGCTAGGCCTATGGGCCTAAGCCCGAATGCCCTAGGCTAGGTTAGTAAGTTAGGCCTAGGCCTAAAAGTTTATGATCGTATTTTAAAGTAAGATGAGCAACATGATTACATTATTATTACGATATTCATCATTAAAAACGAACTTTGGAAACAGATTATTATTGATAAAAGCAAAACAAATTGTTGAAATCGAACAGCACTACCGGCGTTCCATAGTTATGGGTTTCATTGGTGGCGGCCGATTACGTCGGCGGCCGAAAACGATCTAAACTAGCTAGGCTAGGCCTATTCTCCCTTAGGGCCTAGCTTAGTTATACTTGGCCATGGCTAGGGCCTTATGCCTACGGGCCTGGCTAAACCTTGACTAAGGCCTGCCTATATGCCTAGGCTAGGCATGTTAAAAAAAAATTCATCTTGTTTAGATCTTTTAAGATGTAAAATGCAGTTTATATGATGTGAATCGGGCTAATGGTTGATTTTTAATAATTTTTTTTAACGTTTTTTTTAGGGATTATGTGCAAAGTATGTGATCTTTTGAAATAAAATAGATGCGTACATCTGACCCCCTTCCCCATACCAAATATAACTGGCTGTGGAACCCACGATAGTTTATATTTAATGTACTCTACTATTATATAATAGTAGTATATATATATTATATATAGTAGTATAGGGGGGCCCGCGTCCGTTGCCCCCCCCCCCCTTATGGATTCGCGCCAGTGCATTTAGTACCTCTCTTAAGCGAACACCTCCCATATGCAGACATTTAAAATTTATTGATTTTTTTGTACGAATAAAATTCTACACAAAGTCGTTCTTATACTGTAATTACTCAGAATCATTGACCCAATCTTAAAAATGCTAAACAATATTTAATAGAATGTTGTCAAGGGCGGATCCAGGATCCACTAAAAAGGGGATGGAGGGTTGCTTTTCCAGGTCCGAGTGGGCGTGGTTGCCAAATTGAAGAGCAAATAAAAAAAAGGTTATTTCCATATTTTTGTGCCCTGGTACCCTGTTTTAGCCCTTATGTCTATTTTCGAGTTCTTGTGAATTTTTTAACCTGGCCCCCCTATTATAAGGGGGGGGGGTGTGCGCAACTACGTTTTGACGATAATAGCGGGGCGTGCACGCTGGCTGCTCCCCCCCCCCCCACATCCCCCTGGTGTCTATAAATTTGAGAGGCCATTTTTGCTAAGACGTGTGGAACAACGGATGTAGGCTATATATAATTTTACGACTTTGGCCCTCTATCGGTCAAACTTCTTCTCGTAAGACAGACTGAGTGCGACATTCCAAATAAGACTGAATCCATTTCAAAGCCATGCCTTTGATACCGTAACGTTTA
>JAOTQE010017087.1:0-10811 GCA_025631205.1 Nesometra sesokonis | reverse complement strand
TATTGTGAAAATTAACTGGTCCGCCAGGTATTTTACTAGCCATTGGCTGGCGGACCAGTGTTATTTCGAACCCTGCCGTTTGTTCCAATGACTGGGGGTAATTATTGTGAAGTGCTTAAAGGTTTTGGCAATAAGCGCTATGTAGGCTAAATGTTTATTATTAATGTAAATTATTATACAAATTCAGTAAAACTACACTAAATTATAATACCAAATGAATAAAAAAGTGATGGTAAAATATAAAGAAAAGAAGTTTGGAAATATGGACATTAATGCGAAGAAACCTCTTTATTACTGAGATATGCCTAGGTCCTAATTAAAATTATATAAAAAAATATAACTTCCTCCCCATGGATATATCAAACGATTTAATATTAAAACGATAGCTTTCCTGTGGTACTTTCTGTCTTTAAATTATTGAGATTTACTAATTGTTGACTCCATCGTATTTGATATAGATCTAATGAAAAACCTATAGATGACTATTTTTAGCTTATTCATAACTTCAGAAACAGTAACACTACAGGGTTATATAGTCTTCTCAAAACCAGCTTACATTTACTTTGATACAACTGACCCGCTAATTAAACGAATAACCAGCGCATTGACCGACAGAGAAAACCGTGTGAATCTAATAAATTGTGTTATTTAAAGGAACCGGCAAATTTAGATGAGTCACTCTGCCTAGATGGAAGTGGAAGAAACAAACAAAAAATTGACAAAAAGGTAATAGGCGGGCTAGTCTTAATTACCACTTAATATTTGCACAGTGGCCTATTCTCACGGCGGACCTTGAAGCGATTGAATAAAGATGAGGGATTTGCAAGGCAGTTGGTGTCCTCAATTGTAAGCCTCTTGATTTAAGTGGGTTAAAACTTTCTGTACTTTCTATAGCCATAATAATCGCTTCAGCCATGTAGGGCTTCAAACAGGAACATCAATCATCATATTGTGAATGTTTCTTCGTATAATCCACTTTAACCGCGTCCCCCATACGCTTGGGGTTGGTCCTAAACATTTGGTGAGTCGAGTCCGTGTTCGATTGGTTGACGTATATCTAGGCCTATGGAGCGCAGATTTTTTGCGTAAACTGCGTTCCATACTAGTAATCGTATGTCGGACGTACTTTTACTAGTTTTCATTACATGGTAATTGATGTTGACACATTGACAATGAAATCGAATTGAGGCGATTCACATTAACATTCACTGGTCAAAACAGAATAGACGAGTAGCCTACTGCAGTATTCAGAAGTAAAAATATGGCACGCCAGAGCGGACATAACCTTATCAAATTCCACTATTAATAATAATAGCTCATGATAATTAATGAGGCTTAATTACGCTTAGTACAGAGCGTGATTGGAGTTGTGATATAAAAGGAATGGCCCTGAAAGTTAGCACTCTAACAATAACCATCCGTTCATCTTTTCTTTTTGTTTCATTCATTTATTCTCCTTTCTGACTTTTTCGAATAGGATATTCTTCCAAAACGTATGAATGCTCATTATTTTACCTCTGCCACCCTCTGGTAAAGTTTCCAAAATGAGAACAGAGCTTCTCCAAAACTTTAAAATAGTAAATAAGGATCACAAATCTTTTTGGAACTGGCGCCTATTAATAATAGGCCTACCAGATATCAATATGTTTGTTGCTTAAAATGACATTCACAAAGACCGTTTTAAATATAAAAAACTGATACGCGCGCGTGGGGAAAAGCCTAAAGACACTGTGAACGTTGATTTTTTGTTAATTGCTGCACGCGCGCGTTTTGCGTTTATGTACGCGCCTATTAATATGCATGATAACAGCTTGCGCCTCTTCGTTGTGTCTGGAAAAATAGCTCCATATTTCATATCTGCTTAGGTCCAATATTGATAGGCCTACGTTACCAATTGTTCATTTTGATTGTAATGCTTTATGACTGTTGTTTACGATTAGTTATTGTTATGTAGGCCTGCAAAATATCCTTTAACATTGAAAACATTAAGACGGACAATTTGTACATTTCATAATGCGATAATTTGATGATTGCCGAACTCTATGAACTCATTGACATTATGTGTAACAGCATTCAATAAGCAATTACTCGAAATTAAAAGATAAAAGTTATGAATCATTGTTTTATTTCGTTTTGAAGTAAAACGTTGGTTGTAGATAGAATTGAAACAGTTAAGATTTTGGGCGCCGAGTGAGGCTGAAGATGATCCATTGGGGATCGGTCAAGGCAATGTGAAGGGGTAGAGTAATTTTACATAGCACGCCAAGTTTTTACTACTTTATTTAAAAGACGTTGAACAGTTTACAACAGGGGGAAATATTATTAAGTTTTCTTAGAGTAAATATAGCAGTAATTACCAAAAACTTTCAAATGTCGCGTGTGTTTGACATCATTAAAATTGAGATACTTATCTTGAGTATTACCATATATGACGTCACGATAACCTCTTCAAAATCCATCTCGGGCAAATAATGGAAGAACCACAAAGTTGTCGCAGAGATGTTATTGAAATTATAAGAAAATAGACAACAGGAAAAATACACAAATATAAAAGAATTGTTTGTACGATTTGTCCAATTACTTCAGTTATAGTTGCCTAATTTTGATAATTTACCCCTCATTTCAAAGCTTACACAGAGTGTAATATGGTATCAAACAATAACTCAATTTTCAATTTTGCTACAACGTGGTGGGTTTTCAACGACATGGCCCATTTATATCTTCAGATCTTGCACAAATATTTTCACAGTATTTAGGAGGTGACATGCTGCTTTCAAAACATGTTAGTTATTCTACGGCAAGACCCTCAATTTGGTCGGTATCTGACACTTCTCACCTTGGTTCATATACCAGGTGTAGAATCTATACACCTGTTACCTGTATTTTGATCTCTAGTTGCATTATACTGCCCAGCCGGCCAGAAAGGTTTAATAAGTTCACTATGTATGACTTTCCACCAAGCTCAAAATATGTTTGAGCTTTATTAATAGGTCAGACGATGTTTAATGCTTTATTTAAAAAAAACAAGATTTGTTTTAAATGTTTTCTTACTCTCTTGGAGGAGTGACCTGCGTGATCACTCCAAGAAAAGTAAAAATTAACTCCAAATTATTGAATGTTCACTCTAAAAAGTGAATTTTCACTTTTTTTGGAGTGATCACTTAGGACACTACGGTACTCTAAGAGTGGATTTCTTTCTTTTACATTAAAGGGGAACTCTTGGATTACAATGTCTTTGCATAAAACTATAGTACATTGGAAAAATTGCAAAGTGAACCGCAAAATTGAATCGCAAAGTGTATTGCAAAGTGAAATGTCTATAGATACACCTATAGAACAATTACTTGTAACTTACTGACAAAATTTCACAACATTTGAATGAAAACACTTTCCAAAGTAGGCATTAAATAAAAAAGTGGGTCACCACTCATATTACACAATGCTGAAGAAAGGAAAATTACGAATTTGGGGTTTTTTTTAACCGTATCAAAAGTCACATAAATATATACCCTGTTGTAATGTGAATTTGATAGTTTTCCTAATTCTTTAACACTGTTTTGGTAGCAGATCCACTTTTGATTTGAAACTCACAACTTTTCACAACTTTTTTCGGCATTATTTCTTTGTCCAAATGTTATGAAATGTTGTCGGATAGGTCAAAACAAATTTTTCTACACATTAATCTGTACAAATGTTAATCCTGTTGCCCTTTAAGCAATTAGTACACTCTGTCTTATCCAATGATTTGAAACTTAACGGAGGTCTAAATCTATCTAAAAGTTAGAAAGAACACAATTCCAATTCTTTAATTATAGTAAATACAATCAAAAGAATCAACAAAAGATATAAGCCTATTGCTATTTCATATTGATCAGTCCAAGCTCTTCCATTGACGCGGTCTGAACAATCGACATCGAGGCCAAGATTGGTTTAGCCAAAACGATGGATTCCGAGAGGAAACCCGCCTGTGGTTTTGATGTTATTGTTAACTGCAACTTGAAGTTGAAATTGGTCAAATTTGTATGTTCTATCATGGAGTCCATATTTCTATTGAAACAGGATTTTAAACTAATTTATTATTACCGATAACATCTAAGTAACAGTGTACAAATTTGTTGACAATGGGTTCGGAATTTCTGGCATGTTTCATGTTAATTATTCTGAGCTTTTTATGTTCATATAAGTATTGTATATTTTGAAGGTTTTATCGTCTGATTTTCTGTAAGTAGTTTGGCGCGCGTATTAGGTAGATTATAGTTTATAATCCTTTTCTACTTAGAAAATTTCCTATTATCCGCGATGGTCTCAATCTGAAGAAGTGTCAAATAAATCGTTATGTAAATAGGAAAATCATGATAAGAATCTTAAATTATTCAGCAAAAAAGCAGTGATTTCCAGTTTACAATCTAACAACAAATAGCCTAGGCCACGTGATTTGCTAACACCAATATCTTAAAACGACCATATTTCTATAAAAAGGGATACAGCATTCCTGTTTTATTCTAATTTTTTTTTAAATTTTATGAAATATCACCATGAACTATTCGATTTTTATTAGGTTTTTAATAAAATTTTATACGCCTTTCATTTTATTCTACATTTATATTTTTAATATTTTGGTTTAGAGCGGGGATGAGCATTCTGAGCGCAGCCCCAATTATCGATAAAACGTAGTTCCGCCATCCCTCCTTATATTAGGAGCGCAGGCCCTAAAGTTGATCCACAGAATAAATTGTAGACATACATGGTCCAGGCGTACAGGCGTAACATTAAAAGCGGCACTCAAATTATGAGGCGTCACGCCCACTCGGTTCTAAAAGTGCGCCACCTTTCGCTGGATTCCTGGTTTAGGTGTGTCCGTAGTTACGGTTGTCTGGTTGGTTGATTCCCATTCCGTTCAACCATGGTGGAAATAAATTGAGGGTTCAACATGCTTTTCCCGAATTATGTAGGCCTATACGTCATTTGATTTCGAATTTAGCCGGCAATTCATCAGTTATGTCGCCTGATATTCCCTTCGTTTTGTTCAGGCAAACTGATCTATCCTTATATAGTTTAGAAAACAAAAAGGCATTTCATTAGAATTGTCTTTTTTACATTCATTGCTTACATTGAAATTATGAGTTTCTTTAAAATCATCTTCAAGCACAATTCGAGCAAAACTTAATGAGAAACTATGTTAATCGTATCTGCATTACAATTATAAATTATAATTGGTAATTTTATATTTTCCTTTCGCATTGAAGGTGATTGATGATGACGCCCATGGGAATAGATTTACATGTGTAAGTTTCGGAAAATCCGATCAGTGGCACCAATGCTCATGCGCAATCATCATTCCAAATTTGATTTATTGGTAGATTGATAGTTGTATAAATGCTTATGGACTAAATTCGATGGAAATTTAGACGTTTATTCATTAGAAAATAAATCAGTTTAGACTATTGCTACTCATTTTATTCTGTAATTTTGCTTTAACACGACATTCCTGCTGAATCGATTTGAATTATAGACGAACTTCTCATTTACAAGTTTCTCATTTACAAACATTCTATTTTACAAACATCATGCACTCTCTTAATGTAAAAGTAAAATTTCATTCTTTTGGAGTGAATTATAAAGAGTGAGAATGACCTGAGGGAGCACTCTTAAAAGAGTGAATTATCAGCACTCCAAATCCACTCTTTTTGAGTGAATTTTCTGCAAAAGAGTGATTTCATTCCCATGGAGTGAATTGTCAATCGATTGGAGTGAATTTCATTCTTCTTTTGGAGTGGTTCGTCAGGTAACTACACAAAGAATAGATTTTCACTCGCTTGCATTAAGAGAGTAGGCAATGGCATATAATATAAAAACAATGGTCGATGATGTCAATACTCGATAACTTAATACTGCTGATTGTGTTGGTTTTTGCATTTTCCTCATAGGCCTAGTTTATTAAACAGATACTTTAATTGGGAAGTATAGGCTAACATTTGTATTGAAAAATCTAGAGAACAATTATACACTCATTACTACGTTCACTCTAGGGTCATTTTTTTCTTAGCCAAACTGGCTAAAGTTTGCCGATTTGTTTAGCCAAATTCTTAAATCTTTAGCCAAATTTTAAAAAAAAACGATAAAAAATGATTAAAATTTCCTCAAAATGAAAAGTTTTTTGAATTTTTATTTAGACAATTTGGTGAATGAGGCCATTTTTCTTTTAGCCAAATGAGAATTGCAGTAGCAATTAGCGACTTGGCGAAAATGGTTATAGAATTTGGTCACGGAGTCCTATAAACGTACGTTAAGCCTGTAGGTAATAGTGTGATGTTAAACACCTCCTTGCTCTCTGAACCTTCTCGTTTACGAACTTCCTTATTTACAAACACGGCCAAGTCCAATGGTTGTGTAGACGATGTTTCACATTGTTTTAAGGTTCTACGTTATGTTCCCGATGATAGTCGTGAACAACAACATGTTGGTGATTTACTTACTCCAACGAATTAGGAATAGGCCTAGGCCTAATATTTAAAATCTCACCTCTTCAAGGGACGTACCCTGGATTTGAAATGAGGGGATGCGAATACGAATTAATTAGAGGACCAGGCTGTGAAGGGCACACATTTTACACATTTTGTTGAATATTATTTCATGTTTTTCTGCTTTTTCCGATTCCATACCGTTTATGTATTGACTTCTGCATTATGTTGGGGAAAGTGGACATTTATAATTCATGGGGTGGGTGGGGGAGTTACATGTGCACCCATCGCACATCACCTCGGTACGAGTCTCTTTCTCATGCTTTTTCTACAATTTTCACGCAAATTCAATGGCAACAAGATTGAATGTTATTAATGTGGGGTTGGATGTCAATTGACATTTGCGTTTCTGCATTATTCAACAATGTGCCGACACGAATGTAATTATACTAAAAACTTGTTCACTAATCATTAATTTAGAAACATAAACTTGCAGATAATATATTATTCTGTAATCAAACTGATGATTTATTTACAAGTCGCGCATTTTACAGTGTTGAAACAACGATTGATGGACTGTAAAAATTTGGTAATTTACCAAGTAGGCTAAGGCCTGCGTGAGCTAACCTTTATTTTGAGTACTAAATCATGTATAGGTAGGCAGTGAATGCCATTACCACATCACTTTATGTCATATGTCATATGCAACATTGTTACCCTCACCCCACTGAAGTGGGGAGAGGTATTGTAATGAGCTCCTCTGTCTGTCTGTCTGTCTGTCTGCATCCATATCTCAAAAAACATTGGGCCGATTTACTTCAAATTTTCAAACAATGTCAGAACCAATCGTATCTAGGTACTTCCGAGGTTTGGTGCTGATCTGTCTTACCATGTGAATTCTGGATTCTAATCTATTTGATTTTGTGTCTACTGCCCTCTAGAAAACTAAACAGGCCTGACAGTTACTGATGTACTCTAGTCCTTAGCTGTTGTCATTAAAATTCCAAACATAACCTTTCTAGACCCTGAGAATTGTTTATTCTGTGCCACTTCCTGATCATTAGACGATATCGCAGTGAAAGTAGCAATAGGGTATTGCAATGAGTTTTGTTTTTCTTTCTCTTTAGGGTGTTCACAAACAAATTAACACACAAACTAACACACACACAAACAGGAAAAAACAACCTCCTTCAAACTATAGGTGAGGGTGTAATCGTTTACGATTACTTTGTTTTGTTTCTAATGCGATATTCGCACCTGACGCGCGGAAATGTATAAAAATGGATGAGGAGTGTAGGCCTATGATACAAACGCGGAAATATAGTGTAAGTTAACAACACGATTAAACCAAGGACCCAAGTAACTCATTGGGTCACGCACTTTTCCTGTTGATAATGATTAATGTTGTATGGAATGAGGCGGCGAGTAGTCGCAGCTAGGAGTCCCTCTTGCATCGATCCGGATAACCTATGATTCTGGAAGTTTGGCACTTACATCGCGCAACACTATAACACTGTGTGAAGTTTCCATATACTTTTGTTTGTCTTAAACGTATAGTCAAAGTTTCTGCCCAACGTTTATGGGCGTGTGTAGGCACGGCTCGCCACCCCTGACGACCAAACCCAGATGGAGAACCGGACCTTTTAGATTGCCTACAGTTTACAAACTTCAGTCTCATTTGCAGCTTTACATTTTGTGGTTATTAGTTATATATGTTTGCATCAGGCCCGTAGGCGGGTTACCTTAAAGGGGAGTTGTGGGCTTGGGGTCCGGTGGGCTAAAAGGGGAATTCTCTGTGGGGTCGGGCGAATTCTCCCGAAGCCGGAGCCTTTAGACACTTGATAGCATGTACAGGTCAGAATTAGGTTAAACATATTTAAATACAGTACAACTTTAAAATAAGGTAGTTCGATAAAGCAAAACTTATCCTCTTTTGTAATTGCTAAAGGCAAAAATGATCATCTTTTGTTAAATCTAAAGGGGGGGTCATTTGAAAAAAGGCATGTGGGGGTTCGCTGAAAAGGGGGTTCGTCCGAAGGCCTAAAAACCCTGGCCACGGGCCTGTACATGTTGTAGGGTAACACAATTCAACAATTTCTTGTTGAACATAGAGATATTGATATAATAACTCATTTCCATTAGCAAATAATCAATCATACTCCATTTAATCAAAGTGTTAAGGTATCCAGGCTAATGCTTATGTATTTATGAAACCTCTAGTCACCATTTCCACTAGATTAACCGAATTTTTGTCACTCGAGAATACTGGTTTGGCTTTGAAAAACTTAATTGTCTGGTGTTGGTAACACATTAACAATTATGATGACAATAATGGGGTTAATAAATTGGTAAATTATATGTTAATTCGGATAATCATTGGTACTACACCGTTGTACCGATTAACAAGGATAAATATATATTTTAAAATGTAAAAAGTACAAACCTAAATTTGCATTGGGTTAATAATAACTATAAGTTAGGACACGTAATAAATGTTGCCTGAAGTGACATTTCTCCTGTTCAATGAGTTTATGAAGAATGTGATTCAAATTTTTAGTTGATACAGGTACAGTTGAACCTCCCTGTGCGGACACCTCTCGTAAGCCGACACCTCCCATAACGGACACTAATTCAAAGACCCGTTTGTTTTTCCTATCTAATCAGTGCATTTGGTACCTCCCGTAAGCGGACACCTCCCGTAAGCGGACGCGGACACTTTTGTCTTAAAATTTAGATTTTTTGTATGCTAATTTACCTCCCATAAGCGGACATCCCATACAAATTTCTGTACAAAAATTGTCTTTATTCTGTAATGGCTGAGAATCATATTACTGAACTAATCTTTGAAACGATAAAAATATTTAATAAAATATACAATGCGGTGTTTAGACATTTAAGAGGCCTTTTGTGTTGAGAAGGCCGTGAAATATGAAGCAAAAGGCCGTATACATAAGTTTACAATTTTGGCCCTCTATCGGCCGAAATTCTCGTAAGCGGACACCTCCCGTAAGCGGACACTTTTTTCCGGACCCGAGGGTGTCCGCTTACGGGAGGTTCAACTGTTGTTCATTATCATTGTACAGCTATTGAATGAGAAAGTGGGTACGAGCAGTTTTCCCGAGTTTTAATTTGGACGTAGTCTCGGTACGTGGATCAAGGATTTCGTCTGACATTGCTTTCAGTGCGTTGCGTTGTGGTGATACGGTATAGAAAGTCACAACTTGGTGCAGAAACACGAGTGTGTATAGCGATGCGGGCTGCCAGTATTTCTGAAAGGGGATAGCGCTAAGCTGCTGGTGGTGTTGGGGAGGGGGGGTGGGGGTGGAGATGGGATGTCCCGTTAGAGTCCAGCGGAAGACAAAAATGTGTGACTGCCAAAAGTGGGAGCGCGCGCCCCTATAGCGCAACCCTATGGAACCGCGTCCAATGCCTGCGTCGTCAACTCTCTGCACCTGTAGTGCACACTGCAAGCAAAGTGCCACGAATTACCAAAATTACCAACTTGTTTAGGCCTACACGTGTGGCACTTGGTTTCTTAAATATGCCGCGTGGTCAGCAATAGGTTTCATGAGTTAGGCTTAATCAATTCCCTGCATATGCACAGGCTATACTTGTGTGTTGGCCTGCTTGGCAAATTTGCGGTGTGTTGTAGTAATGGGTGAAGGTTCTTTTGAATGACAAATTATTATTATTTTCGGTTTATAATTGAATGATAGATGGGTAATTTGTACCAGACTATGTCTTTAATTCGATTGATTTTGTTAAAATAATAATTGACTCAAAGTGCACTTATGAACCGGCGTCATCCTTATGACGTCATCTCAAATCATTTGTCGATACAAGGAAATAATGTAATATCGAGAAAGATGACAGTATAGGCCTACTAGTATTGATCATTTAATATAAAAAAAAAACACATGATGAAGGATATTTTCTACATAGGTCTACATTTGAAAATACTTAAGTAATGCATAAGCCTCGACTATGTTGGTGACCATTTGCGACTTAGTTTAATGCGCAGACATACCTACCCGTGGAATGTTTGGCATCAGGGCGGATTTTCGGCCACCCTAGAATCGGCAAACTGAAGTTGCGCCTTCTAACCGTAGGACTATACATAAGTTCTCCCCAAACTTACGATAGGCCGAAAATAATTAAAACAAGCCAATAACGTTTGCTTGTTAAAATGGGTATCACGCCAACCCCGATTTGTAATAGTCAAGGTCAATTTCGCTGTGAACCTGTATCCACCCTCCAAGTTGGATGAATATCGGACCAAGGAACTAGGAGGAGTAGAGGAAAAAAACAGATGTTTTGAGGAGGGTATCTTCTACCCCCCCCCCCCCCCCC
>JAOTQE010017076.1:0-10811 GCA_025631205.1 Nesometra sesokonis | reverse complement strand
TTTAAAGGCATTTTTCAAACGGAGAGTACCATTTCCGGCCATCTACAGATCGTTATTTTCAAAAATTTCTCAGGTCACCCCCAACCATGGTGGGGCTGACCTGGTGTAGTATCCCCCATCATGCTTGACCACAATCCTGGGGAGAACACTGCAATAAGAGATGAAGCTGTATCGAATGATACCATGATGTAACACCATGATTTATTCTCTATGGATCAATTAGATAATTTTTTTACTTCAATAGTCAATGTCGCAGCTAACAAGGAACCATTACCTTATCTAATGGTTAGTTTTATTGTTTTATTTTCCAGGTCTTGGCAGACCCTCAACTTCCCACAAAGGGCTGTAGCTTTTATCAAGATAGTTGGAACCAGAAATACAGCCAATGAAGTGAGTAATAAACATGGAAAATAAGATATATATTTTTCCAATTCTGATATGTAAATGTACCAAATCATAGTACAGTTGTGAACATTTGCAAAATTTTTTCTCAGGTATGACTCAATAAACCAACAACCACCCTCATATTTTTAACCAGAAACTAGAAATTAGGCAACGTATATTTGTTTTATATTCTACATCAAACACCATAAAGACGAGGGACTTCGGCTAGGCCTACACTTAGGGCTAGGCCTACCTTTCATGCAAGCTGTGGGAGATGCAATCAAGGCCTGCACTACAAAGCCCTGGCCTACATCCTCAAATTTACTCCACAATCTCCACAGAATTCTCGGAAAATGGACATACCATATTTTATTTATTTTTTGGTGTTTCCACTGCCTATTGAATTGATAAATTCATCTATATCGCTGTCAGTTAAAACTGATCAAACCACCTAAGGCTAGGCTAGTAGGGGGCATAGCCTAGAAGCACTCATTACTGTGTATATATGACAATTGACAGTGACGTCACTTTGCAAAATAGTATTTTACTATATCGCAAAATCGTCACTTCAATAAATAGTATACTATTTTGCAAAGTGACGTCAGCATGCTGGAATAGTAGGAATATTTTTAATCATGTGGCGCTTTTTCAACCAATCAGTTCAGTTTAAATGTTTGAATATCTAATATTCTCACCGACAAAAGAAATAATAATTTATAAACATTGAATATAGCGCACCTCGATTAAGGAGGAAGGAACCATGCTTTGTGGATGGCTTCAAAGGGCAAATTATGTTTACATGTCATGCCTTATTATGTTGCAGTAGGTTTCTTGTGATATTGTTTGGTAATCGCAATGTACATAATAATAATAATATGTGACATTTAATAATATGTGACATTTATTTAGTGCATATTGCCTTGCCTGAGCCCTCTAAACTCTTCACAATTGGGTCATTCCATGTCAAATCACCCAAAATAATGGAAAATTTTAACCCGACCGACTCGGATTTTGATGAAAATTTATATGCCTGTTGAGTTTAGTCTCGTGTCGCCAAATCCCAAATTTTAGCAAAATCGGGTCATTAGTTTTTGAGATAAGCCACACCCAAATTTGAAAAAATCGGCCAAAATGGGCGCGGCCGTCAACATTTAAACATTAATATCTCTGGTTATAGTTGTCCAATATTAATAAATTTTGTATTTTTGGAAAGGGCATTAAATGGGGAATCAAAATATGGTTTTATTTTGTAAATTTGACTAAAACAAAAATCAATGACCATTTGACCTTCTTTTTGACCTTGTGGATGGCGGCCATTTCAAATAATTTTTTTTTTAAATGATCTACAATGTGTTAGGTGCAACATATAAAAAAATTAGAGAGGTAATATTTCTTATAGCTGAGTAATTATTAATCAAAGTTTACATGTCTAACGAATTTCCAATCTCTATACAGATAAGTGCTATTTAAAATCCAGACTTGGTTACTACAATATATCATGATGATTATTTTTATTAATTTTCCAATTTAGCAATGGAATGATGCTGATTGCTATCATGAAATTATAGACAATTTACCTATTTGCTATAAAAAAGCATCAGCTTTGTACTGTAACATTGCTACTATAAACTGTACCAAGGTTGGTCATTCTCATTTTCTTCAATTACATGACTGATGACCAAACTATTCTAGAACAAGGATACAGAGGGGTGATTGATGGGAAACTGTCATTTTTTTGTTTTAAATCACAAGCTAATATGTCCCCATACTAAAACTAGTTCTTATGTCACAAGCCTGGAATTCAATGTTTTGACAATTCAAGAGTATAAATAAGGTTGTAATCAGGAAGCTTTCATTCATTCATTCGATCTTAACCTACTGTATGTATTTCGCTTTTTAATAATAACCATTAGCCAGCCAGTTCCCATTGTTTCTTGGTTAAAACAATACTGCGACTATTTGAGGATTTCAATACAAATCTGATGTAAGTACATTTATCAATTAGAGCGTAGATATATTATAAAAATTAACAATATTTTTGTAATTACCTTTTTGGCCTGTGGTTGATAATAGTACCGATTTATTTCTAATTTTTATTAAGTATAAGTATTAAGTATTTTCTACTACTAGCCCGGATTCAGAAACCCCTTTGAAGCATACATATTGTGTAGGCATCTATCTTTTAGGCAAGAAACAGAGGTTGGCACAAATTGTTTAGGCCTAATACTTTTCAGAAATGTGGATACTGTGTATAATTTAGTATTTTGTATTCATTATACAGGGATAATTGTAGCTTCCATTCCATTGCAAACCCATGCCACCAGCTTTATCACAGCAGAAAAATTACTCTGAGATCATCATGGAAATCAGACGAACTTGATGTACTCGCCTTACGAAGCAAGCTGAAGAGGAATAAAATTAGGTCGATCTGTGGACATCATGAACAGGAACTCCTCACAAAATTTTCAACACTGAAAACGAAATGTTGCGATCCATTTGGACTCCACCCATCCAAGGCACGCACTAAAACATTACGCATCATAACTTGGAGTATGTACAAAAGTCTACAAAATCCATGCAATGCCATAGTACCAGGTGAAAAGTTATGTGTAGCCTGTTTCATGAAACTCAAAAAGCATAAAAACATTGAATATGATGTCGCAGAGACGAATCAGGATGATGAATCTAGCGGTACTAGTTCAACATCACCAGAAAAACATTACTCTTGTGTAAATTTAAATGAAACATTATCAAGCTTAAATGAAACACCAGTAAAACTTCAGTTCATGCCATCTAGTAGTAAAAGAATAAAAGGAAAGCCAAAACTTTCTTCTGCAACAAAAACCTTAAAAAAGCAATTGGAACTTAGTTATGACGTTTCCTTAGACAATTCTGAATCTGACGATGAGCTTAGTCCTTCAGATAAACATGACCTAAGACTGTACCGAAAAATAATGAGTGAATTGAAAGAAAAATTTCAAACATCACAATCTTACCAAGAATGTGTACAAATACTGACCATTTCACCATTTACAATTGAAAGAACAATGCAAGAGTTTGGTGCAACAAATTATCTGGTTAAGAAAAGTCGGGCAGTAAAAAAAGATAAGGGCATACTGGGATTATGCGAGAAGAACAAGGGTAAATCATTGGATGAAGAACTTAAAAACAAAATTAAGGAATTCTATGAAAATGATGAATATAGTCGCATGTGTCCTGGCATGAAGGACACTGTCAGTGTTAGGGATAGAGATGGTAACAAGATTAAACATCAAAAGCGTCTTGTTTTATGTAACCTGGATGAACTTCATGCTGCCTGGAATGAAAACTTCCCAGAACAAAAAGTGGGGTTCTCTACCTTCGCAGCATTACGGCCGGAGTGGTGTGTCCTTGCAGGAGCCGCTGGTACACATGCTGTGTGCGTTTGTAAATACCACCAGAACCCAACATTGATGGTGGAAGCTTGTTTAAAATCATCCATAAAAGATCTCATGAATCTGTGTGTATGCTCCATAGAAAATGAAATTTGCATGATGGGACATTGTAAAGATTGCCCTGGTCGTGATGGCTTGGTTACACATCTAAACAATTGTGAAGAACTGGCCGATGTTGAAGAAATTACAGAAATTATAGAAAAAAAGAATGATTTCATTGAAAACTTGTCACTTCAGGTATTAAAGTTAACACGACATAGCTTCACTGCTAATTCTCAAAATGAGGACATGAAACAATTAAAAAATTCAATGAAAGTTCTTGAAGATGTGATCTTGCAATGTGATTTTGCAGAGAACTACACTTTTGTTGTACAGGACGAAATCCAGTCATTTCACTGGGAAAACATGCAGGCCACTCTCCACCCATTTGTTGCTTACCGCAGACTTGACGATGGGACTCTTGAACATAGAAATTTGTGTGTAGTTAGTGATGTTAAGGATCACACTACTGTCACTGTTTTTGCATTCTTAAATGCCGTCATTCCCCATCTACAGGTAGAATTTCCAGGTATGAAGTTGATTCATTATTTTACTGACGGATGTGCTGGTCAGTACAAAAATAAAAATAATTTTCTCAACCTTTGCTATCACAAAGAAGATTTTGGAGTAGCAGCCGAATGGAACTTTTTTGCTACCTCACATGGCAAAAGTGCCTGTGATGGTATTGGTGGAACAGTAAAACAACTATTAACAAAAGCCAGCCTGCAACGCCCATATAGTGACCCAATCCTCACAGTTGATGCAATTATGTCATTCTGTATAACAAACATACCTGGAATTCAGTTTTTCAATGTTCCGCACAATGAAGTTGCTAAATTTGAGGGAAAGCTTGCAAATCGCTTTGAAATTGCCAGAACAATCAAAGGAACACTTCAATTTCATCGATTTGTTCCAGTTTCTAAATCAAAATTAAAGGTGTTCAGATTGAGTAATCAATCTGAAACACCTGAGCTTGTATCTGTAACTAATGCTGATGGAGATATGGTTGAGGAGGCTACGACAGTCTCAATATCAGATATTAAAGAGCAGAACTATGTGTGTTGCAACTATGACAATGAAGCATGGATAGGTCTAGTTGAGAAAATTTCAGAAGAACATGGCGACTGCTACATCACATTCATGCATCCACATGGGCCGGCTAAATTGTTTTCCTGGCCTGTTAAAGAGGACAAATGTTGGATTAGTGAAAAGGACATCCTGTGTAGGATTGAGACACCATCACTTGCAAGTTCAACAAGGATGTACTATATTAGCAAAAGTGACAATAATAAGATAGCACGGATTTGGACAAAGTGGATACTGTAGCTGTTTAAAATATTAATAACATACTGTACAGTGTTCCATAAAACACTAAATTTTAGTTCAGTATCAGAAATTCTGTTTATGGTTGAAAGATAAATTTGAATCTGAAATTTGGAGTGAGTTTGCTATACTCATTTACGTAAAACAAGCATTTTTCTCGGATTTATCCCATACATGTAAACTTTTAATAAATATTACTCTGTTATTAGAAATATTACATCTCTAATTTTTTTATATGTTGTATCTAACACACTGGCGATCATTTTTGTATAATATTATTTGAAATGGCCGCCATCCACAAGGTCAAATTCAAGGTCAAAAAGAAGGTCAAATGGTCATTGATTTCTGTTGTACTCAAATTTACAATCTAAAGGTTGATATGGATTCCTCTTTTAATGGCCTTTCCAAAAATACAAAATTCATTAATATTGGACAACTATAAGCAGAGTTATTAGCGTTTAAAGGTTGACGGCTGCGCCCATTTTGACCGATTTTTTCAAATTTGGGTGTGGCTTATCTCCAAAACTAATGACCCGATTTTGCTAAAATTTGAGATTTGGTTATACGAGACCACAATCAACATGTATATCAATTTTCATCAAAATCTGAGTCGGTCGGGTTAAACCCATTGGGTGATTTGACATGGAATGACCCAATTATTAACCACAGTCATTGGAACTGAAACAAACACCTATGGAACACAATCCATTTCATAATTTTGCAGCGGTAATCAACGCATAAGGCATTTGTACCTACCAGGTACACACTTATACTCCAGGGTAGAGAGAGGCATGTGTCTTGCCTAGGGACACAAGCAGCTGACCAGATTGAGTCTCGAAGCACCGACCTCGTGACTGAAAGTCCGAAACATAACCGCTAGGCCAACTGCTTCCACATGACACTACCAACATGCACATGCACAATCATAAAAATGTTTTTTTTTTTTCAGGCATGAGACAATAAAAAGCAAAATATGGTAAAAACCAGCCCCAAAGCTGTGGAAATATAGCCGAAAATGACCCCAAAAATCACTGGCGAATGAGATTTTTTTTTTTTGCTCGTCAGATAAAAATCTAGAAAATGGAGTCTATCACCAGCAACGTGATATGTCGTACACATCGGCGTCAAAGAAAGTTGCCATGTATATAACACAAAATTTATTACAATAATAATTTTGCTTCCCCACCCCCACCTCCCTTTTTAAGCTCTCCATATCGGCACATTATAGCAATTTTATATTTCAATGTATATTTTTTTTCAGGTGTTCCATTGTGTACACGTTGAATGCCCAGCACAAAAAGAAGAAATTCAGAGCGATGGAGACAGCACATCATCGGGGAAGCTTTCCCCAACGGCATTAGGAGCTGTAGGTGGTGGGTTTTAGTAACAGAATTATAGAGTTTATAAATATATAAAAATTAACTTATTATCATTATCATGGACTGGTCAACAACTAGAGAACATCTCATGTTTGTACTGAAGTAACAACGCTGCTGATAAAATATTATTACTCTTGTATGTGTCTAGTAGGTAAAGTGCAGTTAAAATCTTTCATACAAAGGCTGGACCACCCCTGTTCTGTTTCACGGAACGGAGAATGTGTTGAGTTTATCTGCACTACGAGTCTACTTTTTTACCATCTGGGGGATCCCGGTTATGTTAAAGAGGGGTGAACTTTTTTCAACATGTGTGGGTGTGGTCTGGGCTTTAAATTTGGCAAACGAAAAAAAAATATTTGCATGTTTTATGACAATATTCTGTTGTACTTCTCAGCTATTTGTTATTTAATTTCGGGAAAAATTAGGGGTGTGCATGTACTTCAATGATATGGGGGAGAAGGGATGGGCCCCACCACTAAATCTGCCTCTATCCATTGATCCAATGTTCAATTTTTGAATCATTAGCAGCAGCTCCCACTGAAAACGAAACAGTTGGGAATAAGCCTTAAGGCATGTGGAGTGTGCTAATATGAAATAATAATAATGCTAATAAATATACCTCATTTGACCTCCACTGTTTGAAATTTTACGGGTGGGGTGGATGATTGGGAGTTTGAAAGAATTTATTTTAGTTGAAGCTAAATATAACAGAGATATATAACAATAATTAAAGTAAAATCATGGTTGTCATATAGTAATATACTGTACGATCCAAATATACGGCTATTTTTTAAATTAATAATTGGACTTTAAAAAGTGAAGCAAGGGTGTGGCATTTTTTATAGCGACAACAGAAAAAAGCAAAGTACTTTTTTGAGCCTAATAATTTTTAATCTGAAATTTCACTTTTATATCATTGCTACACTTCAACATGCAGAGTGTGTCTATTTACAAAATACAAAAAAACTATTTTAGAACTACTCTGATAAAAAATAACTACCGTCATGTAATATTAATTAGAGTTAGTTACATGTAAAAACATTATGAATGAAGAAAAAAAAAAATTATTCGAAAAAAACAAAAACCTTTATTTTGCCCAAGCCTGACGAACTTAAAATTTTTAAAATTGGGATCGGCCTTTTTTCAGTTTTCATATTTGGGCTAAATATATAAAGTAATCCAGAAAATTGTAGGAATTATATAAAATTCCCTGAAATTGTAAGAAATACTTAGAGTGATCCTAAAATTAAGATATAAAAAATTAAAAAAAAGGTTGTGTTATTGTTAGTCATCGAGTACTGGCATTTTTTTTTTTTTTTTTTGCCCACCTGATATTGTATGTGAAGACATTTTGAGCTGTATTTATATTTGGTAGCTATATTTAAGTTAATTATCATTTTGACATTTTTTTAGGTGCAAAAGAGCCAGTCATAATTTTAGAAGCCAATTGCTGCATGGTTTAATTAAATGTCTGTTTGTAAATAATGTTAGTTGAAATATAAACCTAATAATGATTGTATGCAAACCCCTGTGTGTGTTTAGTAATACTTTTGGTGATGCATGTAAATTTAAGAAAAAAGCCCTGAATTTAAGCAGTGTCTTAATGTTTAAACACATTTAACTGTAATGAAAAATGTTGATTCTTAAAAATACTCTATATTTATGTAAAGTAAGTTGAGGGGGAGTGGGTGGGGAGCCTATTATTCTAATACCGTATACGTTGATTTGAGAGTTAATGGTTAAAACTATGGGTAGAGATGCCTCCAAAATAGTACTATTCAATGAGGAGGCAGCCCCAAAGTGAATAGCATATTTTGGAGGCACGAGGGCCATAGTTTTAACCATAAACTTGAAATTAGGCAACATATATTTGTTTTATATTCTAGATCAAATATTTTAAAGATGAATGACTTAGCTATTTTCCTGTAAGCTCTGGGGATGTGTGCCCAACTACACTAAAGAAGCTGGTCTTTTTCTTTGTAGCAGAACACCAACTTGTTGCTCGGCACAATTGTCAGTGATGTCACTTTGCGAAATAGTATACTATATCGCAAAGTGATGTCATAAAAGTTACGTCACTTTGCAAAATAATTATGCTATTTTTATAGCGACGTCAACACGCTAAAATAGAGATATTTTTAATCACATGGCGCTATTTCAACCAATCAGTCCAGTTTAAATGTATGTTCTAGAATATAATGTTTCATAAGTTGTTTAAGCTGAGAGTAAAACCCAATAGCACTTTTTGAATGAACAGTTATTCAGTGGATCAAACTAGTGTAAATTGAGTGGGTTAAGAATACTGTAACTTACCGTCACTGTTATAGACCTTTCCAAAAATTTGACTGCCGTAGGAGGCCTGATGTCAAGGCAGAAACTGAGAATATTGGTATTTGGTATATCAATGTATTATTATAGCAAAGTCTATAAACAGTAAAATAAGTAGCCAAAATAGACTTTTTATCTTAAAACTCATACATGGCCAAAAACAAGCATAGGGAGGTAAAAATATTTAAACAGCCTCTGCCACGTAATTGTAATTGTATAATGATCTTTCAGAGACCACTTTATATAATTTTTATATTTTTTTCGTCTGAAATTTGGCTCAGTGCGTTTAATCTACATATATTATTTTATGAAAAAATAATTTTGCTAATTTGGTTTACGTGGCAGAGGCTGTTTAAGATCAATTAAATATTAAATAACGAATTTGTGCCTAACAAATCATTTTTTTACAGTAAAAACTATTACATCTCCCAATCTAGGGTAGCAACATGACCTAGTCTGTTAATACATAACTTATTATTTCAAAAAATAAAAAATGAAAATGAAATTTTAACCTAGGCCTAGAACACAATATAAATTAGTTAATTGTAAGCTGTTGGTACAGTGGTGGCATTTCTGACTTCCAACCACAAGGTCAGTGGTTACTCACTCAGTCGGCTGTTTGTGTTTCTAGGCAAGACTCTTTATCCACGTTGCCTCCACCCAGGAGTATAAATGGGTAACTTGGAGGTACAAATACCATATACACTGATTACAGCTGCAACACTGTGGAATGGATTGTATTCCATAGGTGTTTGTTCCAATGACTGGAGGTAATAATTGTGAAACGCTTAGAGGCCTTGGTAATAAGCGCTATATAAATGTCATATATTATTATTATTTTTAAATATACTGTTTAAATACTTTCTATCCCTCCGAAGACAGTCGAATTTCCGGAAAGGTCTGTAAGAGATGGATAATGGATGAATAACTAAGCATAGGACAGACAAATCGTTGAATGCTTGTTTAAACTTCAAGGTGCACCGATTCGCTGAGTAGAGTAGGTTTAAAGAAAGATTAGCTAATTCTTTTTGCACTATGATTTCCAGTACAAAATTGTTTTGAAATTTAAGTCTAAAACTGTAAAAAGTAGCAGAGATAAGATACTATTTATGCTTGTACATATACTAAGTTGCCTACAGATTTATAATAGATGGTAGGAAGTTGTATATATTATTTATCGTTTATGATTATCATGTTTTGTTTAAGATTAGATTTTGTTAATTTCCTAAGCATGACCAAACCAGCGTTTATATAGTAGAATTGAATTATATGTAAAGTTTGAGAGGTCTCGCCAAAATGAGTCGCATCATAGCCGGCCTTGCCTTCTGAAATTACAGGTATGCTACATTATTGCACTCCTCCGTACATTCAGGTATGCTGTATGTGTTCTATGGTATCATAGTGTGTCTGGGGTATTTTAGATGTGTTAATCGAGTGATCGCATTCACTCGCCTCAAACGGCAAGTCCTGTCATGGTGAGATTCGATAAGCCATTTCACGGTTTCAACTGCGCCTGTGCAGATTAAGGTCAAAGCCATAAAACGCGTGGCAATATATTAGTCCTTTCAATAGCCGCGTGTGTTTTTATGACTTGACATTAATCTGCACTTGCGCAGTTTATACCGTGAAATGGCTTATTGAGGTAATCTACTGAAGTAGTGGCAGGATCCAGGGGGTTCGCAGAGTTTCGTGGCAACACACAATATGATTAATAACTCCCCAATTAGGGCTACTTGGCTCTAAGAGGTTCACCTCCAGTGAAAATATTAATTGTGAATTTAGCAATATTGCTTGAAATTCAAGGGCGGATTTGGGGGCGGGGCACATGAAATCGGGAAAGTAAAATTGTTCCCTCTTATATTTTGTGTCCGTGTAACCCCCCCCCCCCACCAAAAAAAATAAAAATAAATGCGGGGGATACGCC
>JAOTQE010017065.1:0-10811 GCA_025631205.1 Nesometra sesokonis | reverse complement strand
TGTTTTTTTTTTTTTTTTCGTTTTTTTTTTTTTTTTTTTTTTTGCTTATCATATTTTAATCAGGATGGGGTAGCTTGAACAAAATTTAACCTTGTCCCCCAACCCAACCTAATCCAAAAACGTTCCGCCGTCCCTGTCACTGATAGGATAAATGGTATGATATGCTCAATATTGGTCTATATCTGTATTATCTCTTTGTATTGTATTTGTATAATTATAAATGTACTGCAGACAAGTCTGGGACGACGCAAGCATTATGAAAGTGATCATGGCAAAGTTGGAGAGTCCACATATTATTTTTTTTTTACATTTGATAAAAAGTGGTCACGCCTGATAAGCCGGACCGTTCTGTAAGTCGATTGATTGTTTTGTTGGTTGCAGGGGCGGATCCAGACTTTTGGAAAAGGGGGTTGGGACGGAAGGGGGCCGGTAGAGAGTCAACGTTTTAGGGGGGTCCGAAGGCAGTTTTGGGCTTTAGATGTCCTGAAATGTGTGGATCAATTCTTGCTGAATATTTTCGTTTTATAGTCAATGTTAATAATATTCAATATATTTTACTTTCCGAAAAGGGGGGGGCGGCCCCTTAAATCCGCCCCTGGGTTGGTTGATTGATTGATTGATTGATTGATTGATTGGTTGGTTGGTTGGTTGGTTGGTTGGTTGGTTGATTGATTGATTAATTGATTGGTCGATTGATCGATCGATCGATTGATTGCGATAGAAAATATACAGAACAATTGTTAGGTGTTATTTTTTTATGTTATTATACGATAGGCCTATTTATGGATATAGATATGTAATTTGCGGAATAAAGAATCAAATTGGATTACTGCAGGTTCAACAGTAATAGGATGTAATGCACACCAACATCACAGGGAGAAAATCAATAAAGAAGATCATGGGAGGAAGGAAGTGTGCCGGATAATAATAATTAATTGGAATTTGTAAAACGCAAATTCAATAGTAACAATTGCAAGCATACGTTTACACGACTGAAAGTTATTCCTCCTTTTAGATTATATTTAAAAATACGTAAGTTCGTAGAATGTAAGATAGAAGATGGTAAAGAACTTAAAGAGTAATAGCAGCAAATATAAAGATCTGTTGCCAATAGTTTTTTCTTTAGGGACAGTAGATTTTGACTGGAGAAACAAAGGGTAAGAGATTTTGTGTATTTGGGAAGGGGGTTTAAGAGGTATAACGTGTGTTTGAATAACAGGAATTTAGTGTATCGGAGAGGTAACAAAGGATCAGTCCGGGACAATAAATCAGGCAGTAGATCCTGTAAATACTGGTCTGGTAAACGAAGTTCATTTTTTAATAATGTTAAATACTGTAATATTAAATTAAAATAAAAATATCAAAATTAATCAGTCTGGTTTATTATTCTCAAGTAGTTGCGTATACAAGTTGCTCAGTGCTCAAACACCATCAGAATATTTTACAGAAAAGCGCCGAAACCAAACTTGTTACTATTACAGTAGTTGTTAAAATTGTTGAATCTGTAATTTTACCGTCGCCCCACTAAGGCGGGGAGAGGGTATTGCAATGAACTGCGTATGTCTTTTTGTCTGTTTGTGCGCCTGTCTGCATCCATATCTCAAAAACTGTTGGGCCGATTGACTACAAATTTTCAAACAATGTCAGAACCAACGGTATCTAGATCCTCCCGAAGTTTGGTGCTGGTCCGCCTTACCACATGTATTCTGGATTCTAATCTATATGATTTTGTGTCTACTGCCAAAGGATCAGTCCGGGAGAATAAATCAGGCTAGACACTGTAAATACTGGTCTGGTAAGATAATCTTATGAACTTTAGAAAGTGAATATTTATAGAGTAGTCATACATACCTTTGGTAACGACTGTGGATCGGTAGCTGTTATACCTCCAACAAATACTGAATTTGGCATAGATGGACGTGGCACTTCTAGGCTAAAATCAACGTTAAAAAGCCATAATTTCGCTCTAGACATCGCCGTGTAAATTGATATATCTGGTCTGATATTGAATTCAGCTTTTAAATGATCAAAGCTCCTTAAGACAGCGGTCTGATAGTGTAGAGTAGCAACAAGAATCCGTGTACTCTGAAGAGCCTGCTGGTGGAGGTTTAAAGGAGCGACAGTCGGTAGACCACTATCTTTAGGAAAATAAGACGGATCCACAGTATGTGTCGATAAATAAACAAGATTTGCTGTAATCGAACCAGTGGCTACTTCAACAAGAGGAATTGATAAATAAAGAGATAATATCGGCGCACATGGATTCAATATATCACCAATAATTACACTATAATTCTTTGGATTATGATATTTTAAATTGTTCATAAAAGTAAAATCTCTTATCAGAGAATGACATCCATCATATACTAATGATTTCATTTGCGAATGGTTGTAAGACAGCGGATGGATATGCTCGCCACGTGAATTGGCAACGGCAAGATTATTCCAAAATGTTTTCCACGTTCCCACGGTAACGTTCGTTTTAAAGCGTAAAACTGAAAATGCATCGTTTAAATCGTGAGAATGACTCTCCCCCAACACGAATGTTACATGGTGTCCTCGGTCCAACAGAGCTTTCCCTACGATCTTCATAAACAAGAAATGGCTACCCGTCTCCATTCCAGGCAAAATTAAAATGTTTTCGGCGTTTGTTGCGTGTGTAAGAATACATAGAATACACACAATTATAACAAAGCAACATATTCGCATCTTACTTGGAATCCTATATTAATATTCCAGATCTTCTTTCTGAAAGACGAAAAAACGAAGTTCATTTTTTAATAATATCAAATAATAATATTAAATTTAAATAAAAATATCAAAATTAATCAGTCTTGTTGATATTCTCAAGCAGTTGCGTATACAAGTTGCTCTAGGTGCTCAAACACCATAAGAATAGTTTACAGAAAAGCGTCGGAACCAAACTTTTTTCTATTAGTTGTTAAAATTGGTTAATCTGTAATTACCCTCGCCCCACTGAAGTGGGGAGAGGGTATTGCAATGAGGTGCGTCTGTCTTTCTGTCTGTGTGTGTTTGTCTGCATCCATATCTCAAAAACTATTGGGCCGATTGACAAATTTTTAAACAATGTCAGAACCAGCGATATCTAGATCCTCTCGAGGTTTGGTGCTGGTCCGCCTTACCACATAAATTCTGGATTCTAATCTATATGATTTTGTGTCTACTGCCCTCTCTTAAGTGACAAAAAATAAGTAGATACTAAACAGGCCTGACAGTTACTGATATACTCTGGTCCTATCTGTTAGCTTTTGCCATTAAATTTCCAAACCGCATTACCATGGTTTCTAGATATAAAATACTCAATCACTCACGTGTAAATTTACGAATCCAAAACCTGAAAAAAAAATATTCAACTAAGGTTGAAATTTAACATCAGCCTGAAAAGAAATCCTCATTAATGGAATTTGGTAAAAAAAATATGTGTTATGAATTTGTCAGATCTATCACTTGAACCGCAAACTCATGATGTGAACCTGCATGAATTGATCGGTTATTGGACACTCTCAGTTAATAGCTGTCTCTAATTCATAAACGCAAGTCTTTGACAAGGTTTGTAAGTTAATATGTTTATTGGTCCCAATACTCCATTCGGCGCGTCATCCAATGTAATAATTAACTGAGCATGCACATAATTTTTCTAACGCATGCTCCGTATTATTTTTATGCGATTTCCTGTCAAAACCTCATATCTGGGCTTGTCCAACTTGGCATCAGGCCCCTCTTTATAGCCCCGCTTGATCCTCCCCTGCTGTCGCTCAGAGGATGCCGATGAACTGATTAAATTCAGGACGAGGATGGCTCTCAGTTGAGTCAGCTATCAGTGAGTACCCTGGTTGGTTGAATACCATGGAGGGTTAAAATTCGGCATGGAAAGGAACTGGTAAACTTGCCATACAATGAGGATGCCTTTTAGTTCACTCACCTTGAGTAAAGTAAATTATTTTCCGAGCCCGGAAGCTCATAAGGCTGAAACTTATTTCCAGTTTCAGTAGCGTGAAGCTGATGAGAGTATGATACTCCCCCTAGATAGCACGCTAGTACATCGCAAGTTACTTCCCAGTAATTTGCCGGTACCCATCATACAGCTGGGTAGGCTAAAGAAATGTGAGTAAAGTGCATTACCCAGTCGCACAAGTAACTGACATGAGTGAGTCTCAAACTTCCGACCTCTCCCGACTGGGACTTTGAACCGCAGCCACCGCGCCAACTGCTCTCAACTGTTTGAGACCTGGCTGAAATATACGAGGGTATATTAAAAAGACTGCGTGAAAATGAACTGGCTACCACGCAATGCCGAGGCTTTAATATATTACTTACCTTACTATATATAAATATGTTAGCGGTACTGTTAAAGTATTTCGACATGACCAGTTATTCTACAATATAAGAACTACGATAGTATTGACAGATGCTGCCAATTTTATAATTGAAATATTGACTTATGTGACCTGTTATATGTATTCAGATGATAATTACCAACTCACTGTATTGTAAATCGATTATCATAATCATCTCATGAGTCAGTTAGCAAAACCAAGGATGTGTTTTGTGGATCTAAGAAACCAATTTTGTAAAACCAAATTAGTAATGATTGATTTCTCATGGATAATTAGGTTCAACCGAGGTGTAGGCCTGGCGAAGTATAACACATTTCAAGTGACTCTAAAAGTAGCGTCGAAATAGAGTCGAGCTTCTCATTTACGATCTTCTCATTCATAAACCTATTTTTACAAGCATTATTCAGTCAAGATGCCATTAAAATAATGGTCAATGATAATTTATCATTGATGTTTTTTTTTCAAATTATCCTCTTCCTAGTTCATTTAAACAGCGTGTTTTAACAACCAAGAGATTGATAAACATAACTGTTTTGGAGGCCTTCTCAGACCACTATTTATGACCTTTCTGATTAACAAACCTCTTTATTTACAAACTTTCTCATTTACAAACACCTTCCATTCTGAGGGGGTGTGTAAATGAGAAGGTCGATTGTATAGCGAAGTAGGCCTACAACACCTCTAAAGTGATTCTAGGAAATAGCAAAGTGCGACACCGCTGAAGTGAGTATAGAAAATAATGTCGTAATAGCGAAGTACTACACTTCTGAAGTGACTCTAAGAAATAGCGAGGTATAGTGAAGTAAACACCTTTGAAGTGACTTGAGGAATAGCATCGAGGTATATATTGCAAAGTACGACACCTCTAAAGTGACTCAAAGAAATAGCGAGGTATAGTGAAGTAAACACCTCTGAAGTGACTTGAGGAATAGCATCGAGGTATTGCAAAGTACGACACCTCTGAAGTGACTCAAAGAAATAGCGAGGTATAGTGAAGTAAACACCTCTGAAGTGACTTGAGGAATAGCATCGAGGTATTGCAAAGTACGACACCTCTGAAGTGACTCAAAGAAATAGCGAGGTATAGTGAAGTAAACACCTCTGAAGTGACTTGAGGAATAGCATCGAGGTATTGCAAAGTACGACACCTCTGAAGTGACTTAAAGAAACAGCGAGGTATAGTGAAGTAAACACCTCTGAAGTGACTTGAGGAATAGCATCGAGGTATTGCAAAGTACGACACCTCTGAAGTGACTTAAAGAAACAGCGAGGTATAGTGAAGTAAACACCTCTGAAGTGACTTGAGGAATAGCATCGAGGTCTAGCAAAGTACTCTGAAGTGACTCGTGGAAAGTGTCGCATTGTAACAAAGTACGACACCTCTAAAGTGACATGGGTAAATAGCGTCGAGGTCTAGCGATGTACGACTTCTCAGAAGTGACTAGAGAAAACTGTATAGCGAAGTGACTCGAAGAAATAGCGTCAAGTTAGAGAAGTACAACGCCGGATGGGGTCTGATCTCGGATAGAGGGGGCCCGCTGCGAAATTTAGTGTTATTTCTAGGGTTTAGGGTCCTCCCCCAGGCCAATTTTCAAACAAGACGCGTTTCTTGTGTATCTGAGAGGCAATTTCACAGATAGTTTATTGCAAACAATGATATTGTTCAAATATATAAGTTCAAATAATATTCGTTCAAGTCAAAAGGAGGGGCGTGGGTCGGGTGAGCCCACTTGGATCTGCGCCTGTCATGGAGGTATAGCGAAGTACAACACCTCAAGGTGACTTGAGGAAATAGTTTGGACGGTGTTTTAAACAGTGAAATTGGAAACATACACGACTACGCGAACAGACAAATATACAGACATTCAATATACATTTATCTCGTCGAGAGGCTTTTTGTAACATTTTAATCGATTTAACCTATTGGGGCATCATAATCGTGGCTACACTATAATATTAATAAGTTGTAATACAATTTTGAATAAAATATTTTCTTTTCCATACGCTACCAGATATTTGATAACATCATAGGCATAATATTATCGATATTTTAAAACAGAAATATTGATCTAGTAAGTCAACTGAAAAAAGAACCAGCTGATGTGAAAGACAAGTGAATTGAAGTTCAGCTGATGTTAATTCGAGTATAATACAGGTGACACGTGCGATTTTAAGAAACCTTGTTCATACAGGCCTCAGTTTGACAGGCCTACAATTGACCAACTATGCAACAGAGCTAGTTTCTATAGGACTACCTGTGTAAAAGCTCTTTTTTTCTATTTTTGCTTTTTTACTGATTACTTTTAATGATAGTAATTTTACATGTAATGGTGTTTGAGAATGCACATATCAACATAGATGTTTCGTTCGCTCATTCCCCGCTTGGTCGCCCGTTGCTCGTTTGTTCATTCTTTCGTTCGTTTGTTTGTTCGTTTGTTCGTTCGTTCGTCGTTTGTTCGCTCGTTCGTTCATTCATTCATTCATTCATTCATTCATTCATTCATTCATTCATTCATTCGTTCGTTCGTTCATTCATTCATTCATTCATTCATATTCATCCGTCCGTTCGTTCGTCCGTCCGTCCGTCCGATCGTTCGTTCGTTCATTCATTTATCCATCTATTTATTCTTTCTTTCATTCATTCATTTTATCAAAATCATAATAACCATTATGGATTCAATAATATTAAATGAGCATGGGTTAAACAAGTAAAATTGAACAAGAAAAATACTACAAAATGATGGTATATATTAGTCTAAAATTGATTTGAGGTCGCGTAAATGGTGTCTTCCATAGGATGGCGTATTAGTTAACCCTGTCTTGAAAGAAACCGAGAGTCATGTTCATAGTTCGAATCTAGCATTGGTGATTGATTTTTGTTCTTACAAAATAAACATTCTAAGATATTTTTACAGCTTAACAGCAAATAAGATAATGATTTTATAATAGGAATGCTCGTTTATACAAAACTAAAATGTCTTTAAATAGAAAAGGTTGGATACCGAGACGGGATTCGAACTACTGAACATGTTATAAAATGCAATATGTTAATAATAATATGTTAACATTTATAAATCGCCTGTTACAGTTACTACCGTAACTTCATACCGGTGCTGTGGACATGATGTTCACACATTCAATAACATTCTCCTCCCCTAAGGGTCACGTCATGTCCTGCTGCCCGGAACTGCTACCACACTGACGGGGGATGTGTGGACCAGTACACAGGGATAACCCCTACTCATCTCTAAAGATGCACTGGGGTCTTCCAAGTGCACACGAGCCATTGTATACACTGGGCCAAATATCTGAGAAGACTTGTTCCACCACCACAACCATGGAGCGAGTTAGCCTCGAACCTGCTGTATGCTATGGTTCACGTTTCCCCTGCTTTACGACTCGCACAATTGACTGTGCCATACATAAATGTAACTTGATCATAGAACCAAATCAACAGTTTTATTTGGCTAACCATGAATTATATAACAGATGGATTTACCTCCATCTTTACATTCAATAATAAAAATTCTACTAGTACATGTATAATGATTAATTGATTTTTCTGCGGAAATTTTGCATAATTTGTCTGTATAGTCCGAAAGGTCCACTAATCAACTTACTTCAAGTAAGAAAGTATAATGCATATTCCAAGCAATGAGATACACGCCATCGTGACAGGATTCAATATTTCGACATAAATTATGTCATCAGGAATAATGATGACATAATTTGATGATGACATGATTTATGTCGAAATATTGAATCCTGTCACGATGGCGCGTATCTCATTGCTTGGAGTATGCATTATACTTTCTTGTATAGAGTAGTTTTATTTCAAAATTTAACATACTCTCTTAATGTAAAAGGGTGAAAATTCACTCTTTTGGGGTGAATTTAAAAGAGTGAGAGTAATGTGAGGGACCACCCTTAAAAGATTGAATTATCAGCACTCCAAATCCACTCTTGTGGAGCGAATTTTCTGCAAAAGAGTGAGTGATTTTACTCCTAGAGTGAATATTCAATCGATTGGAGTGAATTTCATTCTTTTTGGATGGTCTCTCAGGTCACTCTACAAAGAGTGGATTTTCACTCTCTGACGTTAAACTATGAGTTTTGTCTACTATCACAATAATTATGTTGCCTGTGCACAACAAATAACGGTCCGAGATTTCGTCGGGTAGTAATAGGCTAATAGTGAGGTTTCGAAAAGTTACGAAATACGAAAACGAAAACGGATACGTCATAAATTCGTGTAACGTTTAGATAGAACACCTTAAATATCTGTCATATTTGGTGAATATTTTATGACAATATTCAACGATTCGTAGGTGGAAGATTTTATATATTGTTGAACATATTTAGCACCTTTCAAAAATTGAAGTGTGACGTATCCGTTTTCGTTTTCGTATTTCGTAAATTTGCGAAACCTCACTACTTTCGTTGTAGTTCCGGATATGATTAGGAATAATGTTGAGTAGAATTTTGAAAAAAATAATTTATTTCTTTTAATTTTCGAGGATAATTTGAACGTCGATACAGGAGCGGATTCTGGCGAAGGGGGTGCTGAGTTTGAGAGTCACAACCTACCTCAGCCCCACGATGTTTGAGGCTGAAATATGACGTCTGTAGATGCCTGGAAATGGCATTAAAATAGAACATTTTGGGGAGTAATTTCAGAAATACTGAGTTTAAGTTTAATACTTTGAAGGGAAAATGGACCTCATCCCCACTATGGTTGGGGCGGAGATAAAACTTTGAACTATCCCTTACGAAAATGTCCTGTGGTAATTACAATATAATTTTACCACAGGAAAATTACCACAAGAAATTCCTGTGGTTTCCTGTGGTTTTTTCGGACATTTATGTGGTAATTCCTGTGATATTTATCAAGTACCACAGGAGTACCACAGAACTTTAATTTATTTTAATTCATGTGGTAATATACCACAGGATGTTGTGTGGTACTCTGTCATACCGCAACAATTTGTTCAATTCTGTGGTAATTCCTGTGATATTTATCAAGTACCACATGAATACCACAGGAATACCACAGGACATTTTTGTAAGGGATGAAAATGGCCTTAAAATAGAACATGGAGTAATTTCTAGAAATAGTGTCTTGGGGTATTGACAATGTCATTACTTTAAGAAGAAAACAATGGGATTCAGCCCCACCAAGGTTGGGGTTGAGGTAAGAAACTTTTGAACTATGACGCCTCTAGATGACCGAAAATGGCATTCAAATAGAACATTTAGAGAGTGATTTCTAGACATAGTGGCTTGGGATTTGAAAATGTTATTACTTTAAGGGGGCATTGGCTTCAGCCCCACCATGGTTGGGGTTGGGGATGAGGTAAAAAAATTTTAAATTATGACGCCTATAAATGACCGAAAAGGGCATTCATAATATAGAATATTTATGAAGTAATTTTTAGCCTCACCATGGTTGGGGCTAATGTAAGAAATTTTGGACTATGACGCCCATAGATGATCGAAAATGGCATTCAAATAGAATATTTGACAAGTTTATTATTTTGAGGGGAAAAAATGGACCTCATCCTCACCATGGTTGGGGCTGATGTAAAACTTTGAACTTTGAAGCCTCTAAATGACCGAAAAATGGCATTATAGTAATTTCTAAAAATACTGTTTTGGAATTTTGACAAGTTTAATACCTTGAAGGAAAAATGGACCTCATCCTCACCATGGTTGGGGCTAGGTAGAACTTTGAACTTTGAAACTATGACCGAAATGGTATTAAAATAGAACATTTAGGAAGTAATTTTTAGAAATAGTGTCTTGGGGTATTGACAATTTCATTGGGACAATGGGATTCTTCCCCCACCTTGGGTGCGAAAGGTCCACTAATCAACTTCAAGTAAGAAAGTATAATGCACACTCCAAGCAATGAGACACATGTCATCGTGACATGATTCAATATTTCGACATAAATTATGTCATCATCAGAAATAATGATGACATAATTTGATGATGACATAATTTATGTCGAAATATTGAATCATGTCACGATGGCATGTATCTCATTGCTTGGAGTATGCATTATACTTTCTTGTCTGTATAAAGTATGGTTATTTCGAAATTTAACATAGCCTATACTCTCTTAATGTAAAAGAGTGAAAATTCACTATTTTGGGGTGAATTTAAAAAAGTGAGAGTGACCTGAGGGACCACTCTTAAAAGAGTGAATTAATCTGAACTCAAAATCCTCTCTTGTGGAGTAATTTTCTGCAAAGGAGTAGGTGATTTCACCTCTATGGAGTGAATTTCCAATCGATTGGAGTGGATTTCACTCTCTGGCGTTAAACTATCAAAAAGGTCTACCCTACACAATAATTATGTTGCCCAGGCACAACAAATAATGGTATGAGATTCCGTCGAGTAGTAAGGCCCTTTTAAAATTAATTAATTTTAAAATTAATTAATTAATTAATT
>JAOTQE010017054.1:0-10811 GCA_025631205.1 Nesometra sesokonis | reverse complement strand
TACAACTACCACCATCATGGTCATAAGCTCATCACGATCATTACCATCTAAGAAGTTATTAACTGTAAACATCAAAACCATTATCAAATATATTATCACCATCATCATCACTATGACAATCATTCTCATTATCATAAACATTAACATTATCTTTATCATTATTATAAAACATTAAAATTATCAAGGCAGGGAATGTAATTAAAACTTTGCACAAATATAAGTTTATTAACAAGTAACCTATGGTCCATATATACTACAAATGAAAACATGTCAATTTTTTTATCACATTTTTGGTGATCTTCTCTCAGTAAATGTAAAAGTTTGGTTATATTACATAAATTATTATTTTTAAAAATTGATCTAAATATCAATTAAATTTGAATGGACGGTTGCCATGGTAGCACTAACCATGATATTTTTTTCTGTGCATTTTGTTCCAAGTTGCCACTAGGTATGTTTAAATACAAACCTTTAGTACTTCTCTGTAGAATTTGGATGATCGCATTTCTTTACTTCTGTTTGTTTTGATATTTGATGAGTATATCAGAGGTTCGCTAAACAGTTTCATGAATCGTGTAAACTCGAGTTCAAACTCTCTGATCTTATGCATTAGGCGATATGTACTTGGTCATTCCAATATGTTTAATAGGTGGAACATCATCCTACATTAAATTACCATACTGGATCTTTTAGTAGATATTACTTTTTTTTTTCTTTAATTTTGGTACTTAAGCCATTATTTGTTAGGCCTAGGCCTACTCTTTGCTTTTTTTGTTCTTGTTATTTGATGTTATATGGACATGAAATTCCGAAATAAAAAGATGAATGAATGAATGAATTTCTTATCCAAATGATAGGCTACACGTATAGAATAGATAACTTTGTTAAACGGAGAAGGCAATTAATAACATTCAACAATTTACCATTTTCTCATTTTTTCATTTGGTTGGAAAAGCAGTTTCGTATAGCTGTTTTCCTGTCAGTTGTAGATTCCAAAAGTAGTGATTTCAAATGGCATTTTTGATTGTTAATTTGGAAAAAGTAATGATTTTCACAAAAAATCAACAGCAAAAGGAGTCACTTTTTGAGGTTGATCTTGACATAAAAAAAACAATGGGGATGGTCAAAGTTAAACCGAGTCTGGCTTTCACGATTTGGATCGTTAAAAATTGGGTGTTATAACTTACTTTATAAATAAAAATTGTAGTTCATTAAATTTGTTTTATGGTTATTTTAATTTGTTGTGAAGATATATGAATTTTGTTGCAGCACAGCATAGTAAATAATGAAATTATAATGGTTCAGCATGATTTAAATTTTATCATTAATTTTTTAACTTTTTATAATGATTCAAAATGCCATTTCAGATTGGCGATTTTGGAATAACGATCGACAGGAAAACAGGCTTGAGTGATGTTTGGTTTTATAGCTGTGTTTGCACTCATGTCCTACTTAACAGTAGAGTGTCACTCTGATGATGATCCGTGGAGTGGACAACAAAGGACTTCAAATGTTAACAGTCAGTTTTTCACAATAGGTATTACAAATTCTGTTTTTCACTATATACATTACAAATTTTGTATTTCACAAGTTGTGTATTTCACTATACATATTAAAAACTCTGTTTTTACTATAAATCATTTAAACAGTGCATTAAACAATATGATCTCCCTATAACAAGCTGTTCATTTTTGACAACGGTACTCCAAATGTTGACAAAAATCAGGCTTTTAAAACTTAAGTAAATGGAGCAAGTTTGAAATGACAGATAAAAGTTATCACAAAAGTTTGTTTTTATATTTATTACAATTTTTGCTGTACATTCAAACACAAGATAACAAATATAATAGACAAGAAAATATTTTCAAAATATTATTTATTGACAAAAATTGTGCTCTACATTTAAAATACTTTTCCAATTGTCAAAATTTACACAGTTGTATTATATAATTAATGAAATATATTTAAAAAAAACATTTTTAGGCAGGCCTACCCGTTTAAGCCCCATCGTAGTTGGGAATGAAGCAGGAATGGATCCAGGATTTTTGAAAGGGGTAGTGCCAGGCTGGTCATGCGTAAAGGCCCCTAATGCCCCACTATTTTACAAGGGCAGAAAAATTTGCTACTGATGAAACGGTGAAGTGAGCATCTCTAGCATACCTCCCCACCCCCTGGGTCTGATCCTGTGAAATGCAAATGGCACCTAGATTCTCTAGAGGACACTACCTAAACATTTAAATTGCCTTTTTAACTGTCTCAACCAATATGCCAAATATGTCACTATTTGAAAGGAAAATGGAAACAGCAAAACTGTTTCGGACTAAGGTGCAAACATTTAATCCTTTCACTGACTAGTCCCACCTGTGCTGGATATGTTTGTATGGAAAAAGGGTGATTTTTAAATAAATGTAAAAAAAATACTAAACAATATTTCAAAATTGTTTTTGTGTGTCCGCGTGGGCAAGATGTTGGCCTATTGTGGGAGGGGAAAAAATTGAAAATTTGCATAATTATGACATCACATGATGTCATGACATCCATTTTGATTCAATGTTTTTATAATGTCTGTGAATAAACCTCTATTTCTCCAAAAAATGTTTATTGGATACATTTTTTACACTGGATCATAATGTAGACACAGTATGAATAGAAAGATATCAAGAGTTTGAACAATTTTCGTCATTTTATAACAAAGTAGACACAAATAAACATTTGTTGGTAAAATTATGAAAAACATAAATTTTTTATAAAAAGTATAGAGGGTGCATATTCTGGAGAGTGCACTTTTCTTTAATAGGAAATTTGTCGAAGATGGTATAAAAACTAAAGAGGACGGGTTTAAGTATGTTAAAGTAACGATTTATCACACCAATTTTATTAGTTTACATACATTAAAATTAATGTAAAATGCTATTTAGGCTGTTTCCACAGGATTGTTAGGTTATCTGGTAAAATATCATCAAATAAAATCAATTTAAAAAAGGAACTGTGCAAACTGAGTGCAGACCATAATGCATTGTGAATCTACTAACTAGAAATTGTTGCAATAAGCATAAGCAGATGAAGGAGTTGTAAAGACCTACCGCTGATTTGATCAAGGATACAAATACAGTATATAACTTTCGATAATTAAAAGGAAAGATAATTTAATTACAATGTAGTAGTTCATTATTTTCCTTCAAACAAAGGCTGTGTTTCCGTAGGTAAAAAATATTTGATAAATCATCGCGATAAAAATGATCCAATAGAAGTGTTGCAGATAATTATCGGAATCTAATAATTGACATAAATATGATAATTATTTACCTTTGACATGAGGTCAACCTTGATCTTGTTTTTGCGACAACTTCTAGTTAGTGGATTCACAATGCATTTGCATAAAACAAGATTAAATTTAAAAATCAAAACTTAATGAGCTATAATTTGAAGATGAGTAATATAATTAAAATTCACACTAATAATGATAATATATAATGAATAATTATTTATTAGACATTTCTTGTATCTTGCCTTAAAAGAATTTATAGAAGAGGCTTGTTAAAATTGAATTGGAGGTTATTCCATAAATACTTTTGAGTTATCCGTCAAACACGAAAGAGGGGTTTCCTTAAAAATAAGGCAGTAAATGAGCTTGGAATTCCTTGTCTCATGTCCTGACCTGATTATCAGTTAGGTAAAAATTGTTATTATAATAATTTTAATGGATGTTTAGAAATCAGGAGGTAAAATGTTGATACAGTCCTGTTATCGCATAAGTGTACCTTAGACATGGTGACATCTAAAAATGTTCTGTTGAGTTTTTGTCTAGATGTTTTCAAAATATTCTATAGTCAGAGCCAGAAAATAATTGTGACATGTGGCTGCACTGTGTGTGGGACCTAGTATTTTAAGGGCCTGTTTCTAGTGGAGAGAAAAAAAATTGATAAAAATTGTTTTTTTAATCTTCTATTTTCTGCCAATAGAAACGTGACCAGTTCGAAAAATGTGTTTAAAAAATGTGGACGCTATGGATTGAGGGTTAGAATGGCAAATAGCCTATTATCATGAATACCGATTATTAATGTGACCTCTGTCAAATCACAGGCACAACAAAGCAACTAGGCCTAGCCTAATCCTAGCATTGCTTGTATCGGATGTGAACTGTCGTTATGTCATTAATAAGAGAAATTCATGTTATATGGAATTAAAAAATAACATTCAATATTTTTCCATGGTCCTATCTATTCAGTAGATCAATGATAATATTGAGCCTTGAAAAGTGCTTATGTAAGTGACATAACAAATGTTTTTGTAGACAATTTAGTGTAGTTGATAAAATGTCATTTCATAACCTCCATGTTCCTCTCACTTGTACTGAAGTTCTAATTATATTATTGTCTAGGGAGATTTTGAGCTGAAAATAAATACATCTTTTACAAAAAAATGTAAAAAAAAAATCAAAAAATTTTATCTAAACTTAGGGTGAGTCTTAGACACCAAAGTATACAGTGTTTTTTTATAATATTGAACGTCTTTGAGGTGGCAAAATATCGAAGACGAGGTCAATATTTTGCTACAGCAAGTACAATATTTTTCTGTTTCCCCTGAAAATAGGCATTGCCGTATTATAATTATTATTCAGTATAACTCACTTGTAAGTACTGATTTGTCAGGGCTTAGCTGTTAGGCCTGCCGCTGATGACCAAGGCCTAGGAGCCTAGGCCTACGTCTTCAAAATTAATGATTCATGTCTTAAGCAGATATTTGCGAAAAAAATTAACAGCAACTCTTCTAGGTTTCTGTATTACTTAGTAATTCTTCATAATCAACAATACGTAGCCAATTGTGTGAAAACGCAGAGTTTTAACAGGTGGTAAGGCCTAGCTACCTCTTGTGTGTTCACCATTTTACAGAGTAAAAACAAATCGCTTGCTTGGCAATGTAATATAATCGGCTAATTTTGAACTGCGCGTGGTTCAATATTATATAATATTGAACCGGTCAAAACGGCATAATTGAGCAATAATATTGAATGCCTTTGAGGGCGATACTGAAAAATATTGTTGTTATTATTATTGTTGAGCCATGGCAAAATATTGAATGAGTCGAAAGACAAGTTCAATATTTTGCCACAGCGAGAACATTGTTTTTCGGTTTCCCCCAAAATAGGTATTTAATATTATAATTATTATGCAATATAGCTTACTTGCAAGTATAGATTTGTCGGGGCTTAGCCTAGGTCTGCCACCGGGGACAAGTAGCTAGCCTACCCAGGCCTAGGGCTCTAGGCCTACATCATCAAAATTAAAATCCATGTTCTTCTCTCGCAGATATTCGCGAAAAACCTTAACAGCAACTCTGTAGGTTTCTTTATTAATTAGTAATTCTTTATAATCAACAATAGGTAGTCAATTGTGCTAAATGCCGAGTTTTAACAGGCAATTAAGCCTCTTGTCGTTTGCCACTTACTACAGTAAAAACAATTCTCTCGCTTGGCGAAATGAAGTCAGGTGATGCCATCTGCTAATATCCCACTACGTGCAGGTGGATACTATATAATATTGAACCAGTCAAAACGGCAGAATTGAATAATAATTATTAAGATTGTATGTTTGGTCTTTCATTAGAAACACAATCAGTTATGCTCTCATGCTATACCATTTTACTGTTAATCTGGATTTTAATTTGATCTATCTTTTACATTTTTTGCAAAATATGTCATAAAAGGATTGTCGAAACCTTTCATTAACTACATTGTATATCACAGGATTTATGGATGAATTAACAGTCAACATTATTTGAAATTGATAAAGCAGTGTTTCATCAAAACCGTTAGGATTATATAAAAGAATTATTCTGTAAACATATGATGGTAGCACACAAACAACATAGACAGTGACGGTCACAAGCATGGTCAGAAATACTTTCAACTCTGATTTAGATCTGGCTTTGGTTCCAGTAGAATTACGTACAGTAGTATGGGATCTTCGTAATGAGATCAGCATTGTTATGTATAGACACACAATAATACAAATTAGAATCATAATGAGTGACGCATCCAACATCCAAGTAAAGTTGAGGAGTAGCACAAGATCACATCCGTTGCAAAAACAAATGACAAAATACCATGTATTTACTGACAAAGATAAAAGCCATATAATAAAACAGATCTTCACAGATCTTGAAGGATTACCAAATTTACTGTTTTTAAACTTCATGGGACTGCATACTGCCATGCAGCGTTCTACAGAGAGCCAGAATATTGTGAAGATTGCAACTTTCACTGCAGTTTGAGGAATGTAATGTACCAATACGCATGTCCAAACACCTTCTGTCCAAGTAGTTAGTGATGCATGTTGCACAATTAGAAATAATGTATCAGCCATTGCCAAGTTGCATAAGTAAATGTAAGCAGATGTATGCATAGATTTTTTACTCACTATCACAACAACTGTCATGGTATTTCCAATAATACCTAATGCTATAACAATCGGCATAAAAATGGTAACAATATGATGGTCCCATGGCACAGACGTAATATAGGCAGTTTTATTGTTGGTAAGTAAGGTATCATTGAGCACGCTGTCATTGGTAAGTAACATATCATATAGCACACTATCGTTTCCAAGTGAAGTATTATAATAGAGTAGGCTGTTGTTGGTAAGCGACATGTCATAGAGCACGCTGTTGTTGGTAAGTGACATGTCGTAGAGCACGCTGTCGTTGGTAAGTGACATGTCACAGAACACGCTATCGTTGATAAGTGACATTCTGTTGATAAAGGATTATGCTTCTTACTGTTGAAATAAGACAAATCAATATTGCTTAATATAATGATATGGTGCCTGAAAATGTTCATCTGGTTTGAAGATACGATAATTCTAAGTTTAACTTTTGGACAAACCAATTGATTTTACTGACCTGACTGACAGTTTCGGACACTTTGTCCGGTGTCCTTCAGAGTGATGGCTCTGTTGTTAAGCAATCGGACTCCCAATCTCAAATAAGCAAATTAGCCATAGCAGACCATGCCGTAAAAGAAAATCACATTGTTGATTTGAACCACCATAAGATCATAGACTGAGCAGATGATGAAACTGTCAGACACCTCAAGGAGGCCATATGGATCAGACGTAGAGGAGATAAGACCTTGAAAAGAGATGAAGGGGCCCACTTACTAAGTCATGTATACGACCCTGTGGTTAGACGACCCCACCTACCGGTGATCGGATTGCTTAACAACAGAGCTGTCACTCTAAAGGACACCGGACAAGGTGTCCGAAACTGTCAGTCAGGTCAGTAAAATCAATTGGTTTGTCAAAAAGTTAAACTTAGAATTATAATAATACATTATATGTTATCAGCAATAATTAAAGTTCAAGAAAACATTTATTTACTTCTTGCATATTATTAAAGATATAATATGTTTGTAATAATTGATTTTCAAAGATAAATAATGAAGGGAAAATGGCCCAGGTGATGATGTAGAATAATCATGTTGGGTCAAAAAGAAATGAAAAATAAGACAATACAAATTGCAACAATGACAACATACAGTAAGATATGCGTTATAAAATCATGATTAGGTTGATCTACCATGTTAAATTACTAGGGAGATCTACCTAGCAACACAGAGAACTACCTAGTTAGGTAGTATATAATTACCCTGCCTGTTGATGTTATTAATGCCTTAAGGTTTATTCTAAATAATGGCTTACTTTCCTATATATACTTGTAGAGCATTGCTCACCATCCTTTGTAGTATCACTTGATATGGTAGTTTTTATTGGGTTAACCCTGTTAACTACCTTTGTCTACCTTGTCACTACCATTATCTACCATGTTAACAGAGTTATTTTTTTCAAATAGTAAACTTGAAAGTACAATGCAGATCGTGACATACATTCATATGCACACATCCTGATGAAAACAATATACACAAAAAAAAGGTCCTACCTTAATATCAGAAAGTTTTATTTCTTGTGAATCAAATGGAGTTGAACGTTGTTTCCTTTCAGTAGTAAACTGTCTTTTAATTGAAAAACTAAAAAAAAATGGCATGCTAAATTCAACATGTGTTAATTACATGAAAGCCTATCTCTGTTAAACCCATTTCAGAATAAAAACAGATATGAATAATTTACAATTCAAAAATTGATCAAACTTTGAATAAAAATAATTATTAATAGACAATTTGCAGTTGTTGCTTTCTAGTATCAACAATCATGTTATCATATAAAACTGATTGAGAAGAGAGGTGAAAGATTAAAAGCCCATTCCTTCCAATGTCCCAAAAAATTAAAACATTTTAAATTTGAATATGCCATTTGTATTCAAATTGATAAATGTAATACTGTACTGATCTTCCATCTTTATGTCATTTTAATACTTCTAAGTCTAAAAAAATACAAAATAAAAATGGAGTGTTATTTTTTGGATGGATCCTAAAAAATAAAGCAGATAAATCTGTATTAGCTTTGCTTCTGTGAAAGGCCTAAATCTAGTAACCAACGATGAGCTATGTGTATATGTGTATCACATACAGAAATGGCTTATTCTGGAGGGAATAGCCTAGGGGATATCCACACGGATAAGATCTACAGCCTAGTACCTTAGCAATGGAGAATTATTGAAGAACTGTCTATACCTCGCCTAAAAGAGTTTGATAATTATTATCTCTTTTCTATTCAAGAATAAAACTAAAAAGTATGCAGGTATTAAATTAATCATGTTTTTTATTTTGGAAATAATAAAAAGGTAAAGTTGGAAAGAATTTTAATTTTTTGGATGGATTTTTTGGAAGGAATTCTCTTTTAACTTAAATTTAACTTTTAAACAAAAACTACATTTCATAATTTTACTCTTTCTGTTACATAGTCAATTTTATCAAAGGTTCCAGGTTGTAAAATTAAAATTCCTTGAGATTTTCTCATGGTCATCCTGCCACTCTTTGTAATGTCCACCATTCGTAAAATGTATGTACACATACCGATATAAGCTGAACACCTTGCCTGTTATGAAATGTTTTTACATGTATTGTCACTGCTAAAATGTGCTATGTACATCAAAACATTACTGAACTTTATAGTTGCTTATTTTCAACCAATATTTTGAAATGAATAGGCCAATTTATGCTCTGATTGTAAAACTTTTACAACCTGGAGAATTTCCTGGTGAAAATTAAATTCTGGGAGAAAATTTGCTAATTCTGGGAGCCCGGGAGATGATCCAAAATTCCTGGAGACTTCAGGACAATCCTGGATACTTGGGAGCTCTGGTTTACTTTTGTTTGTGGATATTTTTAATTTACTTACCGTACTGACTCACAAGTACACCCAACATTTGAGTTGTTCTATACATATACTTCAGCTTTTTCAAGGCCTGAGCCTGATGTATTGGAAGGCTTGCCTACCTGTTATACGTACTAAAAATTCATAATACACTTTCTCAAAATATATTTTTTTAAATATCGATTGAAAATGCACATTTCAATGACAAAATCATTTTAAGTCATTGCACTTTAGTGAAATGATTGGTTTTGTGGGTTTGAACCTGGCAGCCCAATTTCCATTTCCAATTGGATATTTCGTTTTTTTTTTTATTCCAGGGATTCCATGTATGCACTGAATCCAGCTGCGACTCTCATATTATACTCAAAAAATTGCACAGAATTTTTACAACTAGCTTTACGAAAACTGCAATTCATTATGCGGAAGGCAAAAATTGACAATTACAAGCACCCCCGACCAAATTGTGGCCTTCAATAATCAAATGTTCTTTCTTTTTAAATATAGTAAAGGATGTTTTACTTAGGGTTCATATCAAAATTATCCTGCTGCAGTTACTGCAGTAATTAGTTACAACAGTATTAGTATAGTAGCTGAAAGAGAATTACTGAAAAAAGCCTGTTAGGATGAGACCTTGTGTGGGCTAGTGCAGTAAGAAAAGATAATGGCACTGGATTTTACTGTAGTAACTGCAGTAGACTTAATAGCAATAGATTACTGCAGTAACTGCAGTAGACTTAATAATAATAGATAACTGCAGTAACTGCAGTAGACTTAATAGCAATAGATTACTGCAGTAGCTGCAGAAGACTTAATAATAATAGATTACTGTAGTAACTGCATTAGACTTAATAGTAATAGATTACTGCAGTAACTGCAGTAGACTTAATAATAATAGATAATTGCAGTAACTGCAGTAGACTTAATAGCAATAGATAACTGCAGTAACTGCAGTAGACTTAATAATAATAGATTACTACAGCAACTGCAGTAGACTTAATAGCAATAGATTACTGCAGTAACTGCAGTAGACTTAATAGCAATAGATAACTCCAGTAAATGCAGTAGACTTAATAGTGATAGATTACTGCAGTAACTGCAGTAGACTTAACAGTAATAGATAACTGCAGTAACTGCAGTAGACTTAATAGCAATAGATAACTGCAGTAGACTTAATAGCATTAGATAACTGCATTAGATTTAATAGCAATAGATAACTGCAGTAGACTTAATAGCAATAGATAGCTACAGTAATTGATAGCAATAGATAACTGCAGTAGATTTAATAGCAATAGATAACTGCAGTAACCTGCATTAGACTTAATAGAAATAGATAACTGCAGTAACTGCAGTAGACTTAATAGCAATAGATAGCTACAGTAAAATTAATAGCAATAGATAACTGCAGTAGATTTTAATAGCAATAGATAACTGCAGTAACATGCATTAGACTTAATAGAAATAGATAACTGCAGTAACTGCAGTAGACTTAATAGCAATAGATTACTGCAGTAACTACAGTAGACTTAATAGCAATAGATTACT
>JAOTQE010017043.1:0-10812 GCA_025631205.1 Nesometra sesokonis | reverse complement strand
TGACAGGCTGATCTGGAAAACGGGACATTTTGATGGGCTCTAATGCAGCTTTTAGCATATAAAATAACGCAAAATTTTCCGAGGCCTTTGGCCCCTCGACCCCGACCAGGGGCCCCTCTGTGTTCCCCCCGGTCAATTTCTCGCTTCGGTCGCAATTCCTTCGAAACCATAACAGGCTGATCTGGAAAAACGTGACATTTTGATGGATTCTAATGTGAATTATAGCATATAAAATAACGCTAAATTCTCCGGGGCCTTCGGCCCCTTGACCCCAGCCAGGGGCCCTTGGCGGCCCCTAGGTCCCCAGCCAAAATTGTTAGCTTCGCTTGCAAGTCTGAACTTTGAAACCAAGACAGGATGATCTGGAAAATGGGACATTTTGATGGGCTCTAATCTGGCTTTTATTATAAAACGCAAAATTTTCTGGGGCCTTCGCCCCCACGACCCCAGCAAAAATGTCTCATTTCGCACGCAAGTCCTAACATTGAAAACATGACAGGCTGATCTGGAAAACGGGACATTTTGATGGGTTCTAATGCGGCTTTTAGCATATAAAATAACGCAAAATTTTCCGAGGCCTTTGGCCCCTCGAGCCCGACCAGGGGCCCCTCTGTGTTACCCTGTCCACCAGCCAAAATTTTTCGCTTCGGTCGCAAGTCTTTCGAAACAATGACAGGCTGATCTAGAAAACGGGACATTTTGATGAACTCTAATGTTGATTTTAGCGTTTAAAATAACGCAAAATTCTCCGGGGCCTTCGGCCCCTTGACCCCAGCCAGGGGCCCTTGGCGGCCCCCTGGCCCACAGCCAAAATTCTTCGTTTTGCTTGCAAGTCCGAACTCCGAAACCAAGAGAGGCTGATCTGGATCTGCATATAAAATACGCAAAATTTTCCGGGGCCTTTGGTCCCTTGACCCCGACTGGGGTCCTCGGTGGCTCTCTGGCCCCAGCCAAAATTGCTCGTTTCGCTTGCAAGTCCTAACATCGAAACCATGACTGGCTGATCTGAAAAACGGTACACTTTGATGGGCATTAATGCTGCTTTTAGCATATAAAATAACGCAAATTTTCCGGGGCCTTCGGCCTCTCGACCACGACCAGGGGCCCTTGCCGGCCCCCTGGCCCCAGCCAAAATTGATCGCTTCTTTAAAAGAGTAAAAAATGTACAGAGAAAAAAATTGTCCCCACATATTTTTTAGTGGGGATCCCCACTTTTCAAATGTATAGTCCGAGATGCTCTATATGAGCGTCTAGAGGTTTATTATTTTCAAACATTTTCTATGGCAGGGGGATCCTTCCCCTCCCAAACCCACCCCCTGGCCCAGTCAGTCTTTCTGTGCTCTTCCCACTAAAATGGAACTGGTCTGTAAATGGAACCTGGATCCACCCCTGGGCCCCTCACTTTCAAAAACGTTCCGCCGGCCCTGTTAGGGAAGTAGAAAGTCATATGTGTAACACCTGGTCCACAGCGCCTTGAGACTTTATTGTAAATCCAACTACCTTACATATGATTCAGCCATGGCCAGGCATGGTACAATGATGATGCCAGACCCCCAGAAGCAGAGCGTGTGGCAACCTAGGCTTGATATCATTTCATTGAATGGTGGAATGAATCGTTGGTGTTAATGTTAATGTTGTTATATTTATATAGCGCTTTAAGCGCTTAAAAAGTATGAGAAAAGTACAAACTACAGCGAACTAAAAAGGTGCATTTTCAAAAGAGTTTTGAATACTTCAATTGAAGGAGCATCTCGGATAGAACTGGGAAGATTGTTCCACAGTTTAGTAGCTCAAACTGTAAAGGCACTTTCTCTGTATGTTTTCAGGCAACTAGTTAGAACAAAATGTACAGATGTACTAGTGGTCAACCTAAGAGATCTCATACAGACATACAGACTAGAGATCTATGTTTAAGTAAATTGGAAATATATGATGGTGATTGGTTGTTAAGTAATTTATATGTGATTACCATTCCAACCCACAATCCATAGTGTTTTTTGAAATGGTCCAATTTTTTATACCAGAAAATACTTGATTTTTCCATGGAGGTATCAATTTTTCCAACCAATGGTGAAAGAAGGTAGCAAGTTCCACAATTTAGATGCAGCATTGTTCCCCAAATGGACAGAGCTTAAGTTGTCATTAAGATGAAGTTCAGAAGGTCTATCCTATTAGATCACCTAGAATGGTTTCCAGTAAAGAAAGTGATCTAGGGTAGCTACAAATTCTTAAACTTTAATCAATAATTTTTTTCCTTGGGGCTAAAAAATGATTATTTCATCTAAAAGAATTAGTTTTTAAATCAAGAATCTTGTATTTTATTGAAGCCAGGTGTGAGATGTTATGAAGTGATTCATCAATCACTTGCTAAAATCAATTTACAATATCTTCTGCTTTTATGTACGATTATTTTCTATTTTGATTGGCTATCTGTTTAAGGGCAAAGTACTCCTTTAGCTTAAGAATAACGCTGACGGTTTAGGTCCAAATCTCAAAATCCTATAATTGGTTAAGATTAATCATATGATGATTATAAAATAATACCCACAAAGAATCTATATAACAATCTGTGTAGCAATGTGTATAACAATTAGTATTATAGGCTATTAATCATGGATGTATAAAAAAGGTTAATGAATATTTAACTTTTGAAAATTTAAATTTTGCATATTGAAAACCATTATTTTTATTATTTTATTTATTCATATTCTCACTTAAAACTGTACAATTCACTAAAAGTATACAATATATAAAAAAAACCAGAAAATAGTCCAATATATAGGCTATGTGCACCGGCTGTATGTAGTAGGGAGTCCCGGGGGCAAAACTGGGCCTGTTTATAACTCTCTGGTTGATCCAGGTGTTTTTTTTTTGCTTGTTAAAACCAAAATCTGGATTTAAGGACTCCTGCCCCCTAAATCATATGTAAATGCAATGGAATCGCGAATTGTATGGCAGGGATCTGTGAATCACAGCGAAAACCACAGCACAGTCTTGAGTCCTACTCGTTTCGAGCTACGCTCACATCATGGTTCCGGTAGTGGTCTTCTCGGCTAAGAACTACAAACCATAGTCCTAGTGTATACAATGGCTTGTATTCAACATAAACCAGTGCATCTTTCGAGACGAGTAGCATGTTATCCCGGTCTACTGGTCCACTCATCCCCACCATGGACCCGTCAGGAGACCTTCCCCCACTCCCCCGACAGACAAAGCCCCAACACCAAAACAGGCTAAAAAGCACGCAAAATACGGCAAATAAGGTTTTTTTTTTCTTGTCAGACTGGAATCCGGGGACACGCCCACCTCAAAATTAAACTCGTCGGGGGACCCGTGCCCCCTGTCGGGGGCTTTGCCCTGCTGTCGGGGAATTCCTGGCGCCGCTACGGCCATGGACAGCAGAATGTAGCGCCGGGTTTGGGTAGCAGGACATGACATGATCCTTAGGGGAATAGAATGTCATTGGATGAGTGAACATCTTGTCCAAAGTGTCGGTGGCAAGTGACGGTAGTGACATTAACAGGCACATTATAAAATAATGGCAAGCATTATTAATATTATTATTATTAATTTCATGCATTTACTCAAGTTCAACAGCAACAAAAGGTTCCAGAGCATTATCTTAGCAGAAAATCCTTCTTGTTGATATATAAATAAACAAGATATGAAATAAGTAGCTGCATGCTTTCATTAAAATCAAGAATAATAAATTGCAGCTGAATTAAAGTCCAAACAGCCTACGGGTAGGTCACTTGTCAGAAGCCTTTCAGCATTCCCTGAGTGAATAAACCATTCATTACATCACCAACAACCGTTTGTAATTACATCAACAAAATCCAACCATATAATTTTGACATCCTAAATTTATCTATCTATACAGACAGTTTAGTAATTAGATTTTAGACCTTCATACTGATTTGAATTACTCCAAAAAATTCAATCAAATTTGACCCATTTAAGGTGATGTAATCACATCAAGAATTGTTTGACCATCTTCAAAACTTAAATTATGCAATATTTATATTTATTGCTTACTATTGATTATTTTAAATTGTAGATTCTGATATTAGAAAATAATTAAAGTAATTCTTTCATTGCTTCTGTGAACTTGAAAATAACAGGCATCACTTATTGTAATCATTAAATGACAATGTTATTGTATTGGTTAGCGCCTTGGATAATACATTCAAGGTCTTTTTAGGTGATGCAAGTAATTGCGAGTATTAAAATATTCATTAATCATTACTGGTTAAGTGCGATTTTTTTATGAAGGTGTAAAAGTATTTTACCCGGTAAAAATATAGTACATTTTTTTAGGTAGTATTGTTATGTTCTGATGCATTTATTCACTTTCTGAATGAGTCGGCTCGTGAGCCAGAGATATAAATTTACAGTTCAAGTAAAATTACAATGCGGATGAATTAGAAATGAAGCAATTAACCAGTCAACATCCCGGTTTTTTAAATTTAATTGCATATAGCAATTTTTCAACCATGATAATGTTGGAGCGGACACTCATGTCCACTGTGATCCATGATCAAACAAGGTGTTGTCTTGTCTTGTCTTCTTGAGGCCTGATGACCAGCCACATAGTTTATAGCAACATGAGTACCTATGTCAGATGGTGACAACTTAAGTTGCTGCACCACAGATTATAAAAGGCCGTGCCAAACCACCTGCCCATTGCTTTTCTGGCAGGACCACGGAGCAAGGTGACATTGGGATAAGAGTCCAAGTTTTAAAGATGGGAGGGGTGAGTTATGGTGGAAGTAATTCTGGAGGAGAGTTCCAATACCAATCCAGCCTGACTCTTTAAGGAGATGGATGTTTGAACTGAATTTAGAAACCCCACCAATGTATTAAACAAACTTAACATGAATTTTCTTGTTAAGGGACTAGGCAAAATTAGGGGAGGGAACCCCAGGGAAGTATCCAAATATGGCAAATGATTGTGAGCAAAATGAAAAATGGCCAACCCAGTATAGGAGCATCATCCCCTGGCTATCACGCATTACGTTACTGGACCCCCTCTCCACTTCATAGATTTTTAGATTCACCACTGACCCGATTTGTGTACAGTAAAGTAATATGGACTGTTTAAGATTGGGTTATACTTGAAATTATAAGCCCCGCTATGAAAACTACTATAACCTGAGGTGTCTGCGCCGAAGGTTATAACTTGTGGCGCTTGCGCCGAAGGTTACAGCAGTTTTCGTAGCACTGTGGGACTATAATTTCAACTACAATCCAATTTTGAAGCAGTCTATATTACCTTTATATACCAAACAAAGTTGACTGATAATTATGATGCTCTAGGCCTAGCCTTCTCATGTGTACTAAAATTATAATTACTAGGCCCTAAAATTTGAACAACATACTTCAAAAGTTTTTTTTTGTTTTTGCTGTCAGCAGCGTCTATTAAGTATTGAAGTGGACTGTCAATGAGAAGCTCTAACCTAAACTTTTTTGTGTAACTTCGTAGAAGCAATTGGCGCAGCGTTTGTATTTCGCACTTCCAATATAACAAGTGAGGCAACCGCCTCGTCTGCCTCATGCTGTCTACAGCCCTGACGTTACTGCCTTTGATCGAATTGGTCACATGTTATAACTAGAATTTTAAATAGCTATAACCATGTACTAGACTGGAAATCCAGAAAAATATTAGAAAAGTATTCTGGAAAATTTAAAGAAAAATAAAACAAAGCGAAGAAAAATAACAATTTAAACAATTTTAAGATTTTGTGAAAGCACGTATAGATGTTAGGTTTAGGAATGGAGTAAAGAAAGAGATTGTCTATGACTTAGGTACTTTCATATTTCACTAAGTATTCATGACACAAAATCAAGAAATTTAAAGTGTTTTTATAACAAAACAATAATTATTGATAAAACTATAATAGTGATCATGAAAAAAAATTGCCTTGAATACTGATATAGACTAAAAAAACGTTTACATAATATTAATATCGCAGAGTTTCTGCTTTAACTCGGCAAGCAAAATTGATTTTAATTCATAAATATTTGAAACGATATTCAGTAAGAAGAGGATGAAAGAAACACCGCCTCATAACAAGCAACTTTGCTAGATATGATAAATTGCCTCGCTACGTTCATTGATTGATAAATGTATAATATTCTATGAATAAATGTACAACTTATTCAATACAGACTACATGGCGCATGAATTAAGATAGATTTTTGGTATAGGGCACCATAATAATAGGCCATGAAAATAAACCAAATACAGTTCCCATGGTTTCATTACCTAATAATTAATGCAAATTAGGAGAAACTAAACTAATGTCTTGTTGACCTATTTCTTGTAGTATTTTGTCGATCATGATGCAATGATTTTCCTACCAATGCTTCTGACATAATATCATTTAAGGTCCATAAAAAAAAATTGTTATTTTTCTGTACCACTAAACCATTGAGCTTGCATTTAGTGACTGGGGACAAAATTTGAGTCAAACAAGCAATGGGTAGTGCAATGTAGGCCTATGTATTTATAGGCTATTGTGTCAGGAAGAATACTAAATAAAATTTGTTTTGCCCAACTTTGACAAATTATATCTAGTAATCTCCCTGACACAAAAGTTCCCGAAAACACCTTGCAAATTTTTTCGCGAGTAGTCTCAACTGTACTGAGTATTCGGTATACACGTCAGCGTTGGGCAAAACAAATTATATATCTACCATAGTATTTTCTTACAAAAATCTATAATTACAAAAACAGAAGAATTATAAATTGAGCCTACTGTATTTAGTTTATATTAGGCCCAAGCAAAGAAACTGTTACCTGGCTAAATGCAACATTTTTTTTTTCGAATTTGATCCATCGATCAATTCCCTTAATATAATAGTAATATTTCCTTTTACTATATTTCTATAATTCTATAGATTTTTTTGTTTAAATTTCTATATTAACTTTGGAGATAAATTACTAAGTATTTATTAAGAATTTTTAGGATACGTATTTCTTAAAACTTTGGAGTAATCCTACATATTTAACCAAACAGTTGGGAGATTAATGTGATTTATGAAAGTAAAAACAGCCAACCCAGATTTTCAAGAATTTTTGTCATTTTTGCATAAGCATTTTTTAGGCCCTATTCAAATTTTTAAAGGTTTTCGTGTATATATTGTCTGTTACATTTGTGTATTTTGTACTATTCAATTATGCATACTTTCATAAAATTTTGTCATTCTGCAGGGCTCCCAGGATTTGTCTGGAGTCTCCAGGAATTTCACTTGATCTCCAGGGCTCCAGGAAATACACATTTTTCTCCAGGAATTTGAATTTTTTCATGATCATCTCCATGACTTTCATTTAGTAAATTAGCATTATAAAAGCAAAAATATGTAGTGTTTTTTATTTATTTGAACACTAAAATGGTGTTTTGAATATTTTTTGTCAAGCACTATACTTATTATCACAACACTTAGTAAACCCGTGTTATTTGCAACAATCAAAGCATTTTTTTTAGGATTTCACATTTAGATTCCCATATAGTACCTAAAAACAGTTAAAAACGCTGGTTGACAAAATCTCCAAAAATTTCTGGTTTCCAACTTGGGAGCTCTGCATTCTGTGTAAATTGCGACAAGTTTATTAGCTCTACTGACAAGTTGGTAAGGTTGTGTGTCTGTGGGTATGTTCAGACTCAACGATTAAGCGGAGCATAACGTACGCGGCGTAGGATTATTTGTGTCTGAATGAGCCAGTGATTAGCGTAAGTCACTAATCCAGAGCGTAACTTGTGCTTCCTGCAAACCCTGGTTTAGCGTAAGCTACGGAGCTACGCCTCGTCAGGGCTGGCGGAAGCATTATAAAAGTGGTCAGGCAAAGTTAACATTTTATATTACATCTTTAAAGGTTTTTTTTACATTTATGGTCCGGTAAACGCCTGACCAGCCGGACCGCTTCCGGCGGCCTTGCTCGAATACCTGAATGGTTTTGTCCTTATATTATGCGTTGTCCAGAACAATTTGCAATTCATCTGTATTGGCCAATCAATTACAGATCACTGGTCATAGAAAAATCCATTGGCGGCAATTTTAAAATTGCCTATGACTTGCGCTACACCTTGTGTCCAAACACCTTGGTCGTTACACTACAGACTAGCTTATTCCTTGCTTACGTTAAACTCCGCTTAAGCCATGCATCTGAACATAGCCTCTGTATCTCTGTGAACAGCCTATTTATAGAATAGATATCGATATTATAAATATAGCAAATATAAAAATTTATATTATACTATAATAATACATATATCCAAAGGGATTTGTGATATATCTAATACATGAAAAAAAATGGCGAGCTCCTAAGGCATAAATCTAGAATTGGTAGTGAAAATTGATGAATATTTAAATAAAAAAATGTTACATTACCGAAGCAGAAAAATTAGTCGGATATATGTAGACTATATTTTTATTACCTGGTTCAAGGTAATGTCAATTGAGCCCTTTAAGTATTATTTAGTACATTTGTACTATAATACTACATTATTATAATTCTAATTACTGTTAGATTTTGTATTATTATAATCAGTACGCTTGTATCTTTATGCTGCTTAAAACACTCATTAGCAACTACTGCGGAATATCATCTGTAAATATCTTCCTTCAAATACAACATTTGCATATATCTAATTTTTCGCTGGTTATGACATTACCATACAGTAGTGCCTTATTCTGTGCATAAAGCAATGGTACATCGAGAGTTTAACAACAATGTACATTCAGAATTTATTTACGACACCACGTCTGTGCGCTGCCCTAATGAAGGGGGTCGTTAAAGCTGGAACGTTTGTCTATGTTTCACTATTCAAATCTATTGATATGATATATTAGGCCATTGTCACAAGATCAAAGCTTGCGATAGGACTTGAACATAAGTAATCCATTCAATTGACGATTAGAATGAGATGAAAAAAATCCGTTTGCCGCTCCCGGAATACCACTGATCATTTGATGTATTCTAATGCACTTACCTCTTGGTTAGTGACCTAACAACATTACCATTTTATCGTCCTAGTTAATATGACAATTTTTTTTTCATTCTAAAATTTAATCAATTTTACAGCATTTGTAATGGCTCTTCAATCAATTGGGATGAGAAATTATTATTTAATTATGATAACATGGAAAAATTAATATTTTAATCAGTCTATAAAAAAGAAGTACTCAAAAGGATTATAGGTGGAAGCATATTTATGTAAGAACATGATTCTTACTGTATTGCTCAGCTGAAAGGCATAATTGTATTTTGATAATATATGATAATCTAATTAATAAATTTATTTTTTTTTTCAATAATGTGAGGCTCTGACCTACAATTATTGATTAAATAACTAAAAGTTAAAAATACTAATGATGATAACAACAATGATGATATGATAATAAAAATGATAATGATGATGATGAAGGTAAAAACAATGATGATGATGATGATGATGTCGACAACGATGATGATGATGATGATTATGATGATGATGTCGACAACGATGATGATAATGATGATGATGATGATGGAATGAACCAACGACGATGATGATGATGATGATAATGATGAAGGTGATGACAATTAAGATGATGATGGTGATGACAATTAAGATGATGATGATGATGGTGGTGGTGGTGGTTGAGGTAGTGACGGTGATGGCAACAACGACAATGATGATGACGATGATGATGAATGAACAACATAAAATAAACAATTTTATTATTCTCATTTATGTGTGTTTTTTAATTGATATAAAAATATATGGTGAGGTTTTGGTTAATCTCATCCCTTTAAGGGAAAAACAGAAAACCTGGCCCTTCATTTTTTCAATCTGAAGGGATGGCAGATAACATAAAATGATTGTTTTTAGGCCTGATGATAAGGATTGAGATGATGATGATGATGATGATGATGATGACAATGACATCGATGATAATGAAGGTTATAATTAACAATTAACATGATGATGGTGATGATGATGATGATAATGACAATGAGAAAAGGAGGAAGACAGTAAGGGGTGCCAGATGACATCAAATGATTGTTTTTAGGCCTGATGATAAGGATTGAGGCGATGAAGATGATGATAATGATGATGAAAATGATGAAAATGAAGGTGATAACGATTATCAATTATCATGATGATGATGATGATGATGGTGGAGGTGGTGATGGTGGTGGTGGTGATGGTGGTGGTGGTGGTAGTGATGATGATGGTGGTGATGGTGGTGGTGATGATGGTTGTGATGGTGATAATTGTTTTTAGGCCTGATGTAATGATTGAGATGATGACGATGATGACAACAATGATGATGAGTATGAAGGTGATAATGATTAACAATTAACATTATGGTGATGATGGTGATGATTATGATGATGATGATGATGATGGTGATGATTATGATGTTGGTGATGGTGATGATGATGGTGATGATGACGATGTTGGTGATGGTGATGATGATGATGGTGATGATAATTAAGATGATGATGATAAACAAAAATTCAATAGGCCTATGACTTGCATCTTTTCTATACTTACTAACTTTTTTCATGGCAATTCGTAGGACATTTTCAGTTGGCAGCGCCAGGCTCCAAATTTTATCTTTTAAGTCACAACTAATTGTTCTATAGGTGTATCCATAGAGTTGTTGCGAGTTGTATGGCCGAGCGATTAAGGCAGGGGAACCGTAAACCATGCATAAATAACAGCACGGGTTCGAGGCCCACTCCCACCATGGTTCTGGTGGTGGAACAAGTCTTCTCGGATAAGGACTATAAACCGTAGGCCCAGTGTACACAAACGGCTC
>JAOTQE010017032.1:453-10812 GCA_025631205.1 Nesometra sesokonis | reverse complement strand
ACACAGGTTTTAAAGAAAATCCATTTTTTGACCGTGGCCACCATAGGGTCGATATTTACAGACAACCTCTCTTAAGCCTTGACTATGAATCATAACTGTAAGTTTATATTGATTTAGTAAACCAGGATAAAAATCAGCTGCATGAGCCTCATTTGACATGTACTCCAAACATGGAGTTTTTCCCTCCATGATCCACGATTGCAGGTTTTTCTTTTTGTTTTAGTCAGTTTCTTTAGTTGCATGTCTGTTAATTTTAATTTTAAATGGCTGTGTCACCAAGGATGTAGAGGGCTAAGTTAATAAGGGGAACTCCAGGGTTAAAATTTATATGGATACACCTAGGGCCCATTCGCGCGAGTTTTTTTCAGTGTATTACACCGTTATTTACCGGTTAAAAAAAATACTGGTTTCGCAGGCCGCCCGTGGATTTAACACCGAAACCGCCTGATATGCCAACCCTGCAATTAACTGGATATTTTTCACAGTGGAGAACCTTTTTTTATGACTTAATCTGTTTTTAATCGCTTTACCAATGTTTTGCGTAAGCAGTAAGGAGTTTTTTATTTATGGAGGGTAGTGCAGTTTTTTGGTATTTCTCGCATTTACCCTATGATACACTAAAACCTATAGTATAATTGTTGGAGCATATGGAGATCGTTACAGACCATAGGGTATACAGTAAGGTTGCTCCAGTAAAATTTCGGCGATCAGTGCTGTCTCTCACAATTTAATAAAAATTTACCATTTTATAAAATTTAGTAGCCTACAGTACAGTACAGTAAAAATATTTACAATAGTGTAAGTTACTCGGATTCGTAGAGCGGCTTTTGGTAGACAAATAAAATGATTCAAATCAACATCGCCTATATCATTAGCTTTTTTTCTAGTCATCTGGTGTCTTTAGAATTCAAAGTTTTGCGTGAACAGACAATACCACCCATGGATAAAAATCAGATTTTTTTCCTTGTTTCTTTTTCCGATTCTCGCTCAAACGGTCCCTCTGAGTTAAAAAGGATACTGAATAAACATCTACTGTATTATGGTAATCCCGGAACTTATAGGAGGAATGTTTGTAACATAAACCTGTAGCTCTAACCCCTAATAAGTATCACAGTGGGGGGTGACTCTAGGGTAGATTCCTTTGAATGGTTCAGGTAGTTCATATCAAAGGTCAAATACTATTTACCTTCTCATTTACACACCCCTTGGGCTGGAAGGTGTTTGTAAATGAGAAATTTTGTAATTGAGAAGGTTCATGAAAACTGGTGAACTAAGGCCTCCAAAACACTTATTTGTGTTTATTTTGTGCTCTTGGTTGTTAAACAAAGTTGTTTAAATGAACTAGGAGGAAAAAGATATGATAAACAAAAACATAAATAAATTATTGGATAATTACGTCAGTGGCCATTATTTTAATGACGTCATTAACGTAATAGTGTTTGTAATGAGAAGTTCGTAAATGAGAAGGTTGACTGTACTGTACATACAAAAAATGAGGACAAGAAACTTACTTTGTGTTGTACAGTCAAATCATTAATTAGTAAGGACTTCAGTAAACTAAGGTCATTGCGATTATTAATTTCATGTAAGTATCAATTAATTAAATTAAGTTGCCTTTTAATTTTGAATAGTTTATTGTATAGTCTAAGTAGGCTACTTGCTAATTGCTTATTTTTATTTCCAACATATTTTAGAATGCATGACAATTTGGACTTTGGCGGGATAGTTGGGCACCACACTAAAAAGCGCAAAACCCTGCCAAAAGTGGGACAGTTAGCTATTGACCTAAAATTAATCTTAATTTTATAGGTCCATTCAGTGTTCTGTTGAAAAATTTATACTGATAAATTGTCAAAAAAAAAACAGACATGGCTTTTGGGTTGGTCTTGGCCCTACCCCAAATATCTACTTAACCGTAGGCCTCTATGAGCATTCTTGTATTCTCTGTGTTTATACTAAACAGTAAAGGAGGGCAAAGAATATAGAATCAAAATTATATCATAATTATTTTTCAAAAAAACAAAATTTTTATGGATATTACTAAACTGCGCAAACCCCCAAACCTCCACAAAAACACAATCATATCAAATTCTAAGTAACTGAATCATGTAGTATATTGTAGTACTCTTAGTAAATTAGTATTTCCATCAAAAAATTTTTATCACCATCGATCCATCAAGTTCCATATCCATCCAGGATTTCGGATGCCATGATTGTTTGATCTTGTAGCGTCTCCATAACTGATGCTCATCCATTCATATATTCTTTATCCATGTTCTTCGTGGTCTTCCCCTCTTTCTTTTTCCTTCAACTTTTCCTTCCATTATCATTTTTTTTTATCACCACCGGAACATATTTTGTGGGTAAAATGATGTTTGTTTGTGAATAAATATTGCTAAACCCCGCAAACTTCAAAAACAATATAGCAAGCCCCAACAGAACGGTTTCTAAGTAACTGAATTATGTAGTATAGTACTCAATTAGTGTTTCCATCAAAATGTTTTTATTTTATTGCCATTGTTGTCATCATTGTTTGAAGCAACATTTATTACTTTATTAAAAAGCATCCCAACAAGTTATATTCTTCCCTATCCCTTTCCATGTATCGTATTGTGAAAATGTTTATAATTTGAAAGTATCTCCCAACTTCAGACAAACCAGGTCAGTTATTTTCGGTCAGATCTTAACCTAAACCACCATTTATTGTATGTTTGCAAAAATATTGATAATTTTGAAGATCCCCATAGAATTTTCAATAAATGATTCTTCATTCAATCTTAATCATAATTGAATAGTTTTAACAAGGACGCTCTTTAAACTTATAACTCTACATGAGGGCATACAAATTGTTGTTCAATACAATAACACCAAACCCTTAAAAAATAAAATTCAAAAGCTATAAAACTGAGTCATTGTTAAGTGGATTTGGTCCAGAACACATTGCTATTGGTAACAGTACACAATTCACCAGTGTACAGTATGTTGAGCCCAAAAAAATGTCTATGGTGTGCAATTGTGAAGTACAGTATTTCAGTGCAGGCTATTGGCAGTTCCGGATCCTGGACTTGGCTTATTTATTCCAGGCTAGCAAAGAATACAAAATCAGACCAATGTTTACCAGTTAATACACATAACCTGGGCTAGCAATTATTTACTGCAGGTCTGTCTAACTGGATCTTTATCTAACACAAATTTTGAACTCTTTTCCAACTCTGTTGTGGATTATTCTTTACTGTACATTACAAGGAATTTGAGCATGGAGGTGATCTGACAGACATTGTTAGCAAGTACAGTAGGTTTCCTTTGGGTTTTATATGAAAGTTTATTATTCATTTACTTACTACTGAATTACTTGACTGTTGATTTATAATTTCACTGATATTATCTGATGTGTAAACAAGCGCTTGATGGTAAATATACTTTTATATTCTGATAGCCTTTGTTTGATCAGCTATAAGCGATGGTTTTGACAAACAAGATGTTTGCAAAATTACTTGCTCAAGTCTTAGAACAATACACAGTATAAAGTTTGTACCGGGCAACCACAACTTTGTAATTGGTTGCCTAACAAGGAACTGCTTGAATCTACCATTTTTCGGTTGGAGTACTGTAGTACTGTAGACTGTGAGCAGTGTTGGATAAATTGATAATTAGTTCAATAAACAAAAAACTAATGTCACTACATCATGCCAACATTGAAAATATAAAAAATGGGAGATTCTTGGCGCGAAACTCTGCAGATGGTTGTATGCGCCCAAATGGGAGTGGCTTCCCATCAGCTATGATATGGCCGTCCAGGAGGTGAAAGTCGTGTTCCCCACCAATGCCGTAAAGCATCGGTCTTGCAAATAGTCTAAAATAACCAACTAACAGTTATTGCGCTCACTTGCAGTCCTCATTCTGAGGCAATCAAACCACAAATGCAATTTATACCATAAATATTAAAGCTTTCATAGTATTTATTCCTAAAAACTTGTAATAAGACATGCAATTTTAAAAATGGGAGAATAGTGAGAAGCCGGGAGAAAGAAAATTGGCCAGTAGCCAGGTCGAAAATTTCTGACCAAATCAGGAAGGTTGCCATGTATGCTACATTTTGTAATTAATTTTCTAAATATTGATCAAGTAGGTCTACTGTAAAACCATTCTGATGGCAATTGACATTTTCAGTTTATTACCATACTCCAACAATTTACTTATTTTACTTAAATTTGAATAATTTCGGTTTTGTAAACTTTATTATGTACTATAGATTACATTACTGTAGGCCAAATAACAAAATATGCTTGTTAAGCATCACCACCCACACCTGAATTTTTAGCCGCCTTGTTTTTTTTTAAATATAAATTGAGGTAAATTTTTTGTTGTTTTTGTTGTAGGTTCTAATTTTTTGTTGATGAAATCCATATTTAAATTTGCATCATTAGGTATTTATTAAAGTTATTTTGTTTGGAAGTCATAAAAAGGTTACAGTCAAAATAAAGTCGTTCATCCAATGGTTAAAGATGATACAAATCTATGGCCATGACCATATAAAATATATACTGAAATACTAGTAATTAAAAAATATAAAAAGGCTTTTCCTCCTGAACTATTTTTTTTTATTTGGCCTTATGTAAAATGATAATAATGTAGTCAAAATTTGTATCTCATGGCCAAGTTCCCAGTTTATGTAGTTTGTTTTTATCTCTTCCATATTAAATTTAAAGCATATGGTTTTTTTCAGTTCACATTCAGTATTGTAGTTTAATCGCTAGTGTATATTATAAACGTTCTCAGCAGGTGAGCCTGTCATTTTGCTGCAATTGTTGTTTGTGATCTCTCGTGACATTCACAAACACTACTGTCAGTTTCAGTTTAGAAGCCTAGTTCATCAAGTAAGGCCTAAAGGTTACTGGTAGCGATGGTAACAGTGTTCGTCTTTAGGGTCAAATTGCGGGTAATGTAGTTAATTTTTATGTTTTATAAATGTTTTTAAGTCTAAATGATGTTTCAGTCTAAAATATGGCTGCAGTAGGTTTAAGGTAAGAAATTTTTGGTTGTAAAGCAAAAAATTAACTTGTACACTTGTAGGCCTATAAACCCTTAGCAAACACTGTTAATGAACAAATCTATTGGGGTTTCATCAGATTATTAAATCTTGTGAAAACGTGGTAGATTGAGATCGTCCGCGGCACGTACTAACTGTTATTGCAATTCTTTTATTTCTAGTGGGATTAGGTTCTATAATGAAAATATTCACAGATAGAATGTTTTGTGTATTAATTTTCTCTTTGTTGTTATTCCACCATTTCTGATTGATGCAATTACATGAACATTTTAATTTCCTGTAAAATGAGGATGAATAAAGTACTAGTTGGTTTTGATTATTAGATCTCCTACCAAAAAATGTTTTTTTAATTTTTTTTTCTGGATGCTCATACAGAGCATCTTGGAATTTAGTTTCATAAAATTAGTCATTATTTTCTATTTTATTAAAACAAATTTGGGTTTTTATGAAAAAGTGAGAGACCATACCCCAGTCAAAAATATGGGGGGAGGGAGGGCATGCACCCACATCCTCCTACGTCTGGACCGCTATACATAACTGTTGGTACGTTTGAGCAGAATGTGGTTTGAGGGCGTTTTAAATACAGATAATGATAGATAATGTAATATTTATTAATTATACTATCTATATTTAAACATTATTAAGCATGATCTTATTGTAATAGCATCTATATTTAAACATTATTAAGCATGATGTTATTGTAATAGCATCTATATTTAAACATTATTAAGCATGAGCTTATTATTATTCTCTGGCAGCTGAGTTGTTTCTTGTGTTGTATACCTGATGCTAAGAAAAACAGGAAAAGGAAGGATCTATGATTAGTTAGTAATCTATGCCAATGAATAAGATGACCGATTAAATATGTATAATCATACAATGGACATTGCTACTAAAATCAATACGAATTGTTCAGGTATTGTTTTGGAGTGATATCTTAGTTCAAACAGAAATGATATACTGTAATTGATGATAGATACAAGGATCTTAAGTTTTTTTGTTAAAAAAAAAGCTAATCTGTTAATTTGTCAAGAGGCATTACTGTACAAGTGATCTTAAGGTCAATAAGTTGACCTTCTGAGTTGTGAATTTGACTGGTCAACTGTAATGTGGGAATTATTGTCTTTAGAATTTTAATAACAATATTAAAAACTATATTGATTACGTAAATTTAATCACTGTATTTACTGTTTAATCACAATAATTAAAATGCAGGTGGTAATCAGTAGTAGTAGGTTATTAGTAATTAAATAATTTGATACTTTACGATTTTTGAAGCAGAGAATTATATTAATAACCTACTGACCCAGGTAAACCCATTACCCTTGAACATGAATTCCCTGTCAGTGTTTGATTTGAACATTCCTAGTATAAGCCCACTAACCTTGAACATGACATCTTTGTCAATGTGTAATGTGAACATATTCCTTAGTAAAAGCCCACTAAATTTGAACATGAAATCCCTGTCAGTGTGTGATGTTAATATTTTCCTAGTATAAGCTCACTAACCTTGAATATGAAATCTCTGACAGTGTGTGATGTGAACATATTCTCTGGTATAAGCCCACTAATCTTGAACATGAAATTCTTGTCAGTGTGTGATGTGAACATACTCCCTAGTATAAGCCCACTAACCTTGTCCACTAACTTTGAACAAAGAAAAGCATTATCTATTTGATAACTTTGGTTGTGTCTTATTTTGATAATTAACCCCTCATTTTTCATCTTACAAAAAGTGTAATATGGTTTCAATATTATGTATTGACTAATTTTTTAAATTTTGTGCCGATGCCCTGATAATTGGCCACAATGCCTAAAAAAATTGACCATCATTGCGGCCACTTTGGCCTCGGTTCCCCTTATTCTCAGTATTATAAGGGGATACAATTTGCACAAAATGGCCTCTGGTACCCTTTTTATGCTAGTTTTATCAGTCAAAATCAAGTGAAAATTGGCCTTACCCCTTCAAAGCCCTAATTCGAGGCCTGTTTAACAACATCTCAAATCTTAGGTGGGCTTACTGTATACCTGAGTCGTTATTGCACTTCAGGTCAATTAAATTTTTTTATGAAATTAATGTCTAATATTTCTTAAATCATAAATTAATATTTAGTTATAGGCCTACATGGTAAAGCATTGAAGACTAGAGCCACAATCACACCGGACTTTTCTTGGCAAAACTAACTGACACACTGGCTACTTTTTCCCATACAGTACTTAGTCTAGTGCGAACAGCACAGGAAGATTACCTTAACCACTATCATGGAGAAAAGGAAACTGACCAGGTTAGTTTTACCATTCTTTTCTCTATGGTTTTACCAAGAAGGAAAGTCCAATGCGAACAGTGCGATGTGGATAATCTTCCCATGTCATATTACATAATGGCCTTAATTGGTCAGTTGGGTGCTCCTGTGAGTTGTGACCTTGAGTAACATGGTTTATTTTACAAATGTTACCATAGCTTGTGGTAATAGTAGCAGGGCCGTAGCCAGAGTTCAAAAGCAGACGAGGCGAAGTCTGGGGGTCACATAGAATTTCAGGGACTGGAACCCTCGTTTGGAAATCCGAGTGTGAGTCCCCCATAAAGACAGCCAAATTTTGAAAATTTCAGACGAGGCGACCGCCTCGTCTGCCTCATGCTGGCTACGGTCAACTCTGACTACGGTCGGGCCGTAGTCAGAGTTGAAAAACGAGACGAGGCGGCGAAGTCTCGGGGTCACGTAGGGATTCCAGGAATTGTAATCTTCTGTTGGAGTTAGTGGATGAGTCTCTCTTTAAAGCCAAATTTTGAAAATTTCAGACGAGGCGACCGCCTCGTCTGCCTCATGCTGGCTACGGCACTGAGTAGCCATGCCAAATACTGTAATCCAAGTGCGAACAATGGTAAAATGTAACCATTTTAAATGTTACCAATTGTCTTGGCAAATTATCCCTTTTTAAATCCAGTGCAATTGCGGATTGAGTTAAAAGCACAATGCATACATCAACAGTAGATGTGTCATGACCTTATATTACTACCATATGAAATATTCATTGCTAATGGCTTTTGCGTCACATAAGAAGCTAAAATATGAAATCATTCTCAGCTAGGCAATGGTTTGTATAGTTGGTTATGTTCTATACAAGGCTATGTAACGTTTTTTTGTTGTTAACAAAGGAGATAAAACTGCTGTGTATCCTATTGTTTTCATGCTATTGCTTTAGTACAAGTAAGTTGAATCCATTGTCATTATCATACTATTTATTAATAATAGTAACTTGTTTAACTTATGTTTTGATTGATTGATTTTATTCGGTAAAATCATATACGTACAATAGATCACAGTATAAAATTATTACCAAGGATGGCACAAAAGTGCATTATGGGACTTATTTCCAATGTGGTCTTTTAAAATAAAAAAAACATCAAGTCATTAAGAAAGTAAAATATTACATACTGTACATACAATTCAACTGTTGGGACCATCTGTGTTGTTCAGTTTTATGTACAGTTTGCTTTAGAGAATGTAGTTTGTGTTATGCTGGTTTCATGTTTTTGGAATTTTTAAAGTGATTTAGCATGAAATTCACTTTTTGGAAGGTCAATATTTGGATAGGCTTTTGTGGGAGAGAAATTCTTAATGACCTTAATGTAACAAAATCCGAAATTATGTCATCATCAGGAATATTGTGATGATGACATAATTTATGTCGAAATATTGAATCTTGTCACGATGGTGTGTATCTCATTGCTTGGAGTATGCATTATACTTTCTTACTTAATGTAACAATCCATATAGAAAAAACATCTCATGGGGCGGATTTTTTTTTTTTGGGGGGTGGGGAAATCCATGTAGATCATATGCATATTAAATACTACTACTGTATAATACATGTTTTCTACGAATCGGTAGACATCTTGAATTGATGAAGAGCGGATAAGCGCAGCCAACCAACAGAAAATATCATAGGCTGGTATTCTCAAAAGTTAGTCCAGGACTAACTCTAGAACAGCACTAGTTGATCCTGGACTATCCATAAACCTGGTTCCTCAGCAGACAAAATTTAGATTGCTTTCGTCCAGGGTTTATAACTGGACAAATGTTAGAAACTTTTGAGAATACCATAGTCAGTTAGTCCTAGATTAAATCTGAATTTAGTCCTGGACTAAAGTTAGTCCGATTTCGAGAATACCAGCCCTAGGGTTATGGCAGGTTTTATGACAGCATGTTACTTAAAAATTCCTATTTCCTTAACAGGGACGGCGCGCCTATGGGGATATTTATTTTGGCAAATCAACTGATAATTCAACGAGTTAGTATACATTATACATTACATTACATTACTCCTTCGATAATTTAATGATGATAATTCTTTTGTTTTTTTTAAATTTTTTATCTAGTTCTCAAACAGAACATTACAACTACCATAAGATCCACTGATTAATCTTAAATAGAATATGAGTACTGAAACTCCGAAAAATGACAACTTAGAGGCCATAGTTGATTCTATGTTTTGTTCTTAATTAGAACATTGTCAAGAATGACAATTACAACTACCAACATAATAAAATAAAAACAAACTACTAACATAATAAAATAAAAACAAACAAGTTTGCAAGCATTATTTTTATCAGTTTGAAGAACTTTCTCATTTATGAACATTGTCATTTACAAACACGGGTTTGTAAATGAGAAGATCAATTGTACTATTTCGGGTTAACTTCTGTGTACTTGAAGTAGACAAGCCCCATGCTAGCTTTATGGCATTCCCCTAGCAGTGATTTATGAGGGACATGACCCATCACGTGATGTACAATGAGGCTTAAAAAATTTAGTTAGTTTTAGCATTTTTTAGGCAAAGGAGGAAGGATTTGTACCTTAGCCTAACCTGTACACCATTTACATTATTGTAAGTTTTTAAATTGGTCATAATTGTTTGGTTATATCATACTGTAAGTAATAATGTATAATTGTTATATATTTGCAGCTGTGTAAAACATTGACGATAATCATTAATCTCTGAATGTTTTTAAACCACTTAATTTCCTTGTAGGAAATTGTAGAGAGGGTTTGGAAAGGGGAATTAATTTCAATTATTCATGGTATTGCATTTAGTCTGAAAATACCAAGTAATACATGGTTTAGATTATACTGTATAGACCTTTGACCCATTGCCTCTTTCTGTATTTCTTTACTGCATTGAAAAACAAGAACTCTGTATTTAAAGCCTCATTCCCACTTGTCCTGTTTTGCCTCATTCCCACTTGTCCTGTTTTGCCTCATTCCCACTTGTCCTGTTTTGCCTCATTCCCACTTGTCCTGTTTTGC
>JAOTQE010017021.1:0-10813 GCA_025631205.1 Nesometra sesokonis | reverse complement strand
CAACCTATATACAAAATTTGGTGCTTTTGGAAGAATTTGAACCAAACAGCCTATATTTAGCACTAACACACTCCACTAATACATTTTTATGAAGTGTACACATTACACAATGGTGTACGGACGGCGAAGTGTACACATTACACAATGGTGTACGGACGGCGGCAAGAAAATCTCCACGAATTCTGTTTTTAAAACTTGGGACCTCTGACATTTAGCAATTACCTCTTTATCCTCTACATATTCCTTTGCCTTAATGGCTTGATGAATTTTGGTTCCAAAGTCTCTGTTTGCTAGTCGATCACTCAATTTCTCTGCTGTTTGGAAGTCTTTAGCTGTTATTGCACTGTCTATCTCTTTTTCTAGACCAGACTGTTAAAAAAGCAACATAAATTATCAATAAAGTTATTCATTCATTCATTCATTATTTATTTCGGAAATATACATCCATATCATATACAAAAATAGAACAATAGATACAAATTATTTAAATATAGCTGTTATTGCACTGTCTATCTCTTTTTCTAGACCAGACTGTTAAAAAAGCAACATAAATTATCAATAAAGTTATTCATTCATTCATTCATTATTTATTTCGGAAATATACATCCATATCATATACAAAAATAGAACAATAGATACAAATTATTTAAATATACAAAAGATTACAAAAATCATGTAGTGAGCTCCCAGACCAGTGAAAAGGTAATAAATAATAAAGTATTTGTTAGAGTCTAGAGCCACAATCACATTGCACTTTTTTCGGTAAAACCTAACTGACCCGTTGGCCAGTTTTAGCAAGACTAGTCCCATATACAGTAATTACCTGACAGAAAATTTACCAGACTTTTGTGTTTAGTTTAACTGAGTCTTGCATGCCCAGAAAAATGGACCAAGCTAGTTTTTAGGAAAAGTACAATGCAAAAAGCAGGACTTTGGTAATCTTGAGTCGTATTTTCGAATGGCCCTCATAGGTCTCAGGGGCGGATTCAGCCGAGCTGGAAAGAGGGGGCCCGATGCCAAGTTGGATACGCGCAGGTATGAGGTTTTAACAGAAAAATGAAAACAATAGGCGTGAGTCCAGGGCTCGGCTAGAGCCCAGGAAAATTTTTCTCTGAAGATGCTTTTCTGGTGCACTTTGAGCGCCCAAACATTGTGCAAAATATATTTTTTTTACCTCAGAAGGGGGGGGGGGCCTGGGTCCGTTGGGCCCCCACTTGTATCCGCGCCTGAGTCTGTTCAGCAATCGTTGAGTTTTGATCTTCAGTAACATGTCAAAATTAATTTTTAAAATTTTACCATAGCTTATGCTAACATTACCACATCAAATATCCCAAGCGCGAACAGCAGCAAGAATACCCTTTAGAAATGATACATGTGGCCTTGGTAAAATATTATATTTTTTTAAATCCAATTGTGGTTTACGAATTGAAACAGATTTGCTAAAAATATGAAATGTAAAGAGGGCAATGAACAGTTTTCAAACACATCTGTCTAAATCCAACTTACCCCAACCTTACCTTGTCTGATATTTTCCCATAGTTGACACCTTTGAACCTGTCGTGCACACCCAAATATTCTTTAATTTCATTCCATTCTTGTGACGCTGGCTGACCTGGGAGCTGACCTGGATGTCCTGGGAGAAGAGGACCAATCAATGGACTGGATACTGAAGGCTTCCCTTCTTGTCTTGAAGTACTACTACTACATTCTGTTAAAAATAAACATTTTATGAACCTATATTGTTCTAATATCCTTTTTTTACCATCCGGTAAATACTATTGTGTTTCCAGGAGTTGTTAAATTTGAGGTGCGTCTGTTTTTTTTTGTTCTTTTTGTTGTTTGCTTTTTGGTCTGTGAGCATAATTTTTGAAAAGACATGACATGTTCCCACCAAATTTTCAAGATTGACTTATGAGGTAAATGTCGGACGATTTGGAAAATGGGCACCCGCCAGGCATGAGCAAACCCACTTGTCCTACGCCCGAGACAAGTGTTTTTTACAATCGGATAACTAAATTTATGGGACCCACTTGTCTGTGGACAAGTATTTTCAGCTTAAGGCTCTGAAATCCACCTTTTGACAGTACGTTGTAGAATAGCCCAAACTTCGATGTACTAGTGTATTTATTTCATAAGTGTAAACTTAGTTTCTATTTTTAGATATTGCGCAAAAGCGGGACAAGTAAATTATTTTTTGGACAAGTGAATTTTCCACAGGTACTTGCCCTGGGACAAGTGTAAAAATAAATATCCTCACCTCTGGACCCCATTAGACATGGCTTGGCCACCATGTTGGATTTAAAAAAAAAGAAAACCTTTTTGGCCACTACACCCATACCAAAAGTTGAAAGTTTGGAATTTACACTCCTTGCCTTTCCACGACTGACAACTTCGAAAATGACTATCCCATGTTATGTGTCTTGGCCGCCATCTTGGATTTTTCAAAAACCACTTTTCGGCTACTGCTCGCATACAAAAATACCGTACCATGACTGGGTGGTATTTTTATTTATTTTAGTGAAATGTATTTTCTCAAAATAAAGAAGCTTACCTAAAAGTTTGGAAATAGGCCCTCCAAGAGTTTTGAGTTTAAATTATTTATGTATATATTTATGTATTTGTATTATGTATTTCAATGTTTGTAGATATTAAGCCTGTTTTTCTGTGGATCGTTAATCCCAAAAATGGAAGATTTTCTCAACAATTGAATGTTAACGATTTGAGTAAATTTAAACTAAGTTCAATTTTAATGATTGGATCGTTAAAATTGGTTGCACCATAGCCAGCAGCAAGCATTTACAGGTTTCGGGCCTAGAAATAAATCACACATTTTGTTCATTTTTTACATTTTCGTGAGTTGTAACTTGCTTCAGAACATAAAGTATGCAATTATCTAACTAATATATAAAAATTGTAGTCTGAAAGTTTTTTGAATTTGTTGGATAGCAATTTTAATTTGTCAGAAAGGTATGTGAGTTTTTGTTACCCATAGCATGGTAAACAGCGAAAAATTTAGCGGTCCAGCGTGATTTGAATTGTATCGCTAATTTGTTTATAATGATTCAAAACGCCATTTCATACCAGTGTTTTTAGAATAATGATCGACAGGAAACAAGGTTTAGTATGTTCTGTGTTGCAAATTAATGACAAATTGAAACCAGGTTGATCATGTAACTATTTAACAGACCTTCATCATTTCTTTTACTGCATCTTCTTTTTCTAGAACGTCTTCTTCTTTTTCTAGACCTTTCATTTACATCCAAGGAAGGAGGAATTTGCTCTCTATTCTTCTGTAGTTCTAAAAATTTCTTAACCAAAATATGTAAAGTCATTTATCAAATCAAAAACAACATTTCTGTAAAGGGGAATTCCGGGATTAAAATGTCTATAAATAATTCTATAGAACAATTATTTGATACAACAGATAAAATTTCACACCGTTTGGAAATGAGATAATGCTAGAAAACATGTTACAAAGTAAGACCCAAATCAATAGTTGGTCTACTACTTAAATTACAGTGTTAAAAATTAGGAAAATTATAGATGTTGAAAGAGTTCTTGAAAACTGAAATCACATTACAATTAATATAACTCACATAAATGGAAAGATCAGTATATATTCACAATAGAACACATAATTTTTTATGCTGATAAATTTTGTTTGGTTTTCAAATATGAACTGTAAAGTTATAAAATTCACTATTTAAGTAAAACAATTAATTACTTGTTTATAGACAGTTTCAGAGGTCCCAAGTTGGAAAAACAGAATTCCTGGAGATTTACTTGTTGTTGCCCTACCACAGTTTGTAATGTCTACCCTTCCTGAAATGTGTGTACAAATACCCTTATTTATAAAATCAACACCTAGTCCGTTATGAAATGATAGTTTCTAACATGTATTGTCACTGCTAAAATGTGTTATTACTGTTCCTCAAAACATTACTGAACTTCATAGTTGCTTACTTTCAACCAATATTTTGAAATAAATACACCAATTTATACTCTGCTTGTGAAACTTTTACAAAACCTGGAAAATTTTCTGGAGAAAACTAAATTCCAGGAGAAAATTAGATAATTTCGGGAGCCCGGGAGATGATCCAAAATTCCTGGAGACTCCAAGACAATCCTGGAGACTTGGGAGCTCTGCAGTTTCGCTATCAGCCAACATTCTCGATATTTTCTTGAGTACTTCAACAAAATCTTCTCTGTAGACCCATATGCAGATAAAATGTCTTTGGTTTTCAAATATAAACTTTAAAGTATAAAATTAATTAAAGTAAAACCTTTGCTTACTTGAATTTTCGTAGACAGTTTTGTTTTACTATGAATTTTATACTTCACAGGTAATTTTTAATGTGAATTTTGATATGGATTTCAAACACAATTCTTTCAAAATCCATAATTTTCGTATTCTTCAGCATTGTGTAATTGTAGTAGACCCACTTTTTAATTTAAAATCTACTTCGGAAAGTGTTTTCCTTCATTATCTCCTTGTCCAAATGTTGTGAAATTTTTCCAGTTAGGTCACAACTAATTGTTCTATAGGTGAAGGTGTATGTATAGAAGTGTAAATTCCAATTTTCCTCTTTAAAAAATGTCTTTAGTTTTTAGGGTTTATTTAATTTATGAATATGACACACGCAAAACAAATTATCATAGAATAAATTAATTATAAGAATTATGATCGTTCTGATTGCGCCTTCAGTCTAGTCACGCTATTATTCTAGATCGTTCTGGTCGCGATAAACTAACCCTAACACTAAAAACCTAATCCTAACCCCCAAAACCCTAACCCTAAATTATAAAATTTCATATTAAAAAGAAGTATGTCTGTAAATCTGTAAAACGAGCAAAGTGGATCTCCAGCAAAGTCAAATTGAGTATAAATTATTTTTCAAAGAAAAAATTGCATTAGAAAAAAGCTAGGCCTAGACCTACCCTCCATTGCTCCTGTGATACACCGCGAGGAGCCTGGGATTCAGCTGATTTCCCGTCTTGCTCCAAACTGACTGCATCTTCAGGCCTAGGCCTAGGCCTAGCTAGAATATCACATTCTGATTCATCCGACACATCTTCATTAGAACTATCGGTCATACCGGGTGGTAATATTGAAAGCATTCTTATACAATGTTAGAAATAAACGAAAGTCGTATGTAAATATATTGTTTTCAACGAGATTCCCACAAAAATTCACTCTCAAAAAAATGTAAACAAAACTTATAAATCGCTCTGGTTTTAGTTTGGCCTGCTTAAGTTCAAAGGTTAAGCAACTAATAAATCAGCCAATGAACAGCCGTAAATCATCCGCCTTCAGAGAGTCGATTTATTTCGTTTCTGTGCAGAGAGCGTCTATGGATACAGGGGAGAATGTTCAAGACATGTATTTCGCTTCAATTTTGGTGGTAAATATAAACGTTTTTGGAAATCATATGTAGATATTTTAAAGGTGAGGATATCTTTGTGTAAGTTTAATTGATTAGCAGTATATTCGTATGTAAGAACTGATACCAATGCTAAGATTTATTCTTGAAAAACAACGAACTGCGATAAGTGTGGTAGACAAGTTTAAGCATATCAGGCATTATATGGCAGTGTACTGTACTAAGTATTGTATTTTTAGGGGTTGCATAGTATTAGTAATATTAACCGAATCTATAATTATGCTAATCATAGACTTGCACTGGCAATAGATAATTTATAAAAAGGATGACAACATTTTTAAGAAAGTGTACCTTACCAAACTCCAAAGAGAGTAGCATAGACAATGATAGAATGAACTACATGTAAATTATAATTTTTAAAGTGTTTCTTAAGTTGAATATTTTATTTATGAAAATAATGTTATTACTTTAAATTTTATATTTGGTTATTTGACAGTTTATTTCCTTCTTCAGTAAATTGAAAAAAAAACCAGATTACCGTAGATTTTGTAAAGTGTGTCGTGCTATAATTACTATTTTCTCCATGAATAAGCGAGCTGTACAATGAATCATTGTACCTATTGTTTAAATTTGTATACATGTTAAAAATTATTGTGGTTTGTTGGACATGGTTCACATATTCTGAACGTTAATTCTTTAGTGCTCAATCTATAAAGTTAAATATCTTTGATAAATGTTTACAAGAGTGAATCATTAAAAAATGCTCTTCGATCACGGGTTGTTGAACCTATAGAAATGAAGAAAGGTTTTAATTTCTGGTCAGGCCCCATAAAAAAAATTATTAGTTTATCACCCTACCAGAGCACGGCAACTGATGACGGTGGGAAGTTTTTTAACCGATCAACTGATTTTGTAATCGATCTTGAGGTGCGTCCAATCATTATTTTAGACCCTCGCAAATACAATGCCCATCATGAACAAAACAGTGCGCACCAACCAACAGAAAACATCGATTATTGTAAGCCTAGTTTTTGTATACATCATCCATGTGATTGTGAAAGAAATTGTTAAAAAAATCGTTCATGTTAATTTCTTTTAAGAAAATCCAAATATTTAAAGGGAATATGAATGAAAAATGATTTGTTGAAATAGTTAAATGAGTAAGAAAAAGAAATTGGAGTTTCCCCAAATATGGTGCGTGCAGGGTGATAAACTAATGATATTTTGTTTATGGGGCCTTATAACTTATAACACCGGAAAAGTGTAGTGTACTTTACATTATTTTAATTGATAAATTATTATGCACTTTTAAAATGTTTGAAAGTATAATGCATAACTCTGAGCAATGAGATACACGGCATCACGACAGGATTCAATATTTCAATATAAATTATTTCATCATCAGGAATAATTATGTCATTCCTGATGATGACATAATTTAGGTTGAAATTTTGAATCCTGCCACTGTTGGGTACATCTTTCATTGCTTGGAGTATGCATTATACTTTCTTTTTGAAGTTGATTAGTGGACCTTTCAGATGTAAAGTGTTAAGTACACCAAAATTGTATGAGACAATACCATTTACTGTACAGTGTTTTACAAACATTTCATTAAATTAAGTATTTAAATTATTATGAACAAGTCATGGTTAAACCTTGTTTTAAACCAATAATTTATAGGTATCCATAAAAATAATTTCTGCTTGTTATCAAAATAATGTTGAAAAAAGGGATGGAATTTTTCAATTAATTGCAAAAAGCTTTCTTATTTTACTCTGTGTAGTTACCAGGCCAGCCTCTTTGATCAGATTGTGTTAATTAGTTAATTCATTGATAAATCCTTTTAATATAAGTGAATAGTCTGACGTCAGAGAGATAACTTTACTTTTGATAATGTGTTATCACCTTAAACACGAAAACAATAGAACTTTCACCCTTAGAAAATTAGAAGTTAATTCCATGGTACACAAAGTATTGATGACGTCAACAAAGTTTTTCTCTGATCCTCTCTGTATTTTGAGTTCAAAGAACCATCTTCAAGATTCTTTAGTTTGACGTCATAGTAATTAGTACATTTTACATAGATTATCTCAAATTTTGAAAGAAGTCAAACTAATTCACTTTCTTAAATGGATTCAGTTTTGTAAATGCATCTTACTGTATACCTGCTAACTCTCACCCATTATGCGTAAGTCTCAGGCATTGGAGCCTGTTTTTGACATCTCATGCATAAATAATTTGTCTCATGCATTAGCAGAATTCTCACCCATAAACATTTCAATAGTTTTTCTCAAATGAGCCAACATACAGTAGAGTAAAATACAGTAAAAATGACCCCCAAAACAGTGGTAATTTAGATTTAGGCAGAAATGGTCCAATTAATGGCCAGATGGCGTTTTTTTAAAATACAAAATGTGGCCCAGTACTGGTGGCGGGGTTTGTCTCACGCATTGGAGCCAAAAAAGTTGGCAGGTATTATACCTGCCAACTTATTCTATGGTAGCAAGTCCCTGCTCTAATATAATTATTTTCATTTTAAAGTTCTGAATCTAAAAAATGGTAATTATTCAAAGAAAGTATAGTTTCCTCTATTAGGAAAATTGATTAAGTAAAACTGAAATGGGCTATGAAAACTCTGACCAAATAAAAGTGCTAGAGGTACAATTCTATGGATGCTAAGAAAATATGTGCATCACAAAAGTTCTTTGTTCCTGACTACTACAATTTATTTTATTAAATTAATAAATGGGTGTGTAGAATGTTTTTTTTAATTATAAATTAAGCCAATAAGCACTGTTTTTGCCCTTTATGCTAACAAAACATGCCAACTCTCGTATTTAATGGGGGAGTTACATACACAGGTACACAATTTTGACATCTCATTTGCAAATAATTGTTTTTCTAATACACAAGAAGAATGCATGCATTAAACAATTTATGCTTTTTTTTCTCACGAAAAGAATTTTCTTACATGAGATGAACTTAAATTTCATTGTTTCACATGGAAAAATGTCTCAAATACAACAACGAGAATGGCAGGTAAGAGTGCAAATCACATAAAATTACGAAAATAATTTGGCAGCTGTAGATATGTTTTTTACTCCCGCATTGGAATTGGTAAATTTACCAATATCTACAGTATGCTTCCCCATACTACATACCCTCAAGAATTTTGAGATCTAATCATCATTTACTTGGAATTCCCAAATTTAAGACTGAGAGATACAGAGAATCAACTATACCCACATTGGTTTAGATTATTAATAAGCATCATAATTTAAAATGAGAAAAGTAACTAATTAAGTTTGCTTAATATGTGCAATATAGTATATATAGGCCTATTATATCTTAATGTACTGCCAATCGATTAAAGTTTTTTTATTCTATTGTTAATGTTTTTGATGTAACTTTAGTTCTTTCAAATTTTATAAATTTTACCTATCATATTTTGATGTTTTTAGTTCAGTCTTAAAGTACTTTTGTAAATGCAATTCTTTCAGCTTTTGCTGCTTATTGTACATATATGTTTTTATACCGAAATAAATAAATAAATAAATAAATAAATAAAAAATACCATGTTTCCCACCTTCAGATTTTTCAGGTATATCCCTGCATTCATTTTCATTGCACTTTGATTAAAAATTAGAGTAACATGGATTTTTAGTTAGAACTTAATAATAAATCTATCTCTAGAAAGCAACTCATGCAAGACCTTTTATATAATTCAGATGTCAATAAGAAATTAATCTTGAAATGATAATTCAAATTATGATTAAATACCTAAACCAACTGGAGCTTATATTTACCACAGGTGATAGAATACCTATAGGCAGATATTTAGATATTTTGTTAAACACTCGGTCATTGAATTCATTTAATGGATCTTTTTAAAGATGATACAATATAATTTCCTGAATTCTACTGTTTTCTGAGGTGTGATATGGAACTGTCACATATACTTGCCAACCTTTTTTAACCGCAGTGCGCTTGACATTCTCCGCCACCAGTGCTAGACTCCGTTTTCGCTGATTTTGATATAAAAAAAAAAATATATATATGTATATGCCCATTTTTAGGTACTTTTCGTCCATATTGCCACTGTTTTTGGGATTAAATTATGCGTGAGAGTTGGCATGTATAGTTTGATGGTTACCCTTTGAAAAAAATAACACCCTCTGACTAGGTAGATCTACCATGTTAAATTACTAGGGAGATCTACCTAGCAACACAGAGAACTACCTATTAAGGTAGTATATAATTACCCTACCTATTGATGTTATTAATGCCTTAAGGTTTATTTGAAACAATGGCTGTATTTTCCTATGTATTGTAGAGCATTGCTGACCATTCTCGGTAGTATCTCTTGATATGGTAGTTTTATAGGGTTAACAGGCCTCGATTTTTGTTTTTGTTTTGACTAGTCCACTGGGCTAGTTGACTTTACATTTCACTAGCCCACAAGCAATTCAAATAGTCCTTGTCTGTGGCAACTTAATCTGCAGTGTGTAAAAGTGACTGCTTGACACTGTATTCACTAGCCAACTGGGCTAGTAAGAATGAAAATTCACTAGCCCGGTGTAGTTTTCACTAGCCATTGTACACTGGGCTAGTAAAAATTCGAGCCCTGGTTAACCATATTAACTACCTTTATCCACTTTGTCACTACCATTATCTACCATGTTAACACAGTTTTTTTTTCAAAGGGTATACAATAATTAAGTAACTTTATTAACTATTAAAAATGTAGGACATAGGTGAGTACACTGAAACAAAATGGAAAATCCGAAGTGGTAAATCGGTTTGGGAGAGTTGACTCAGGAAGGTATTTTTATACCTCACTGGTAGATTGTAAAAATAAAATATACATATTTGACTGTCATGTAGTGAAGTATGTAATTTACAGTAATACTCAATAAAAGGGACATTTCTTCCACAATATACATATTTGACTGTCATGTAGTGAAGTATGTAATTTACAGTAATACTCAATTAAAGGGACATTTCTTCCAAAATATACATAAATTATTTTAGACTGTCATGTAATAAAGTACGTAATTTACAGTAATACTCAATTAAAGGGACATTTCTTCCAAAATATACATATTTGACTGTCATTTAGTGAAGTATGTAATTACAGTAATACTCAATTAAAGAGACATTCCTACCAAAATCTACCTTGACAATTAAATTTCTTTGGAAATTTACCTGTTTATTATTTAAAATATGATTATCAGGTGCATATCTCTTTAGATTTATTTTCGAGTAGAAAAATGTAAATTCTTTTATGTTTGATATTTCCCCGTTGCTAAGGTAGGTTGTAGATCGTATCCATGCACATGTTACAGAGGCTACTCTTAGTCCAGTCAAAATAATGTTGGACCTCAAACAAATTGCAACAGAACCAATTTTGATGGAATATGTTACATGAATAA